>JAUJPP010000002.1:4730733-4747334 GCA_030562195.1 Nipponacmea schrenckii
TTAAAGGAATCCTGATTTTTAGAATAAGCAGTAATTCAAAAAATTTTAACTTGACTAGTATAAGATTATATATTCATCAGTAGATAAACTTGCTGCCATAAATAACATGACAGAATCTTTATAAAATCTGATAATTTAAAAAAAACAATTGATTATTGAAAAACGCTTAAAATTGATTAAGTATTTTTCAATAATGATTTACATGTAGTTAGTTTAGGCCTATTATCAGCAAGAAATTATCAGTAAATTTCACAGTTATTAAGTATTTCCCATGTTTTACATACTTGTTTTGAAGGATCCTATTGGTTGAGATACAGAGCAGCCACCTTCAGTACATGACACAGCTAGAATTCTGAAATAGATAGTAAAGAAAAATTTACAGTGTGAGCCTTGTATATTTAGGTTTATTTTTTCTAAAATGAGCACTTTAAGATCTCTCCTACAAAATGATCTTTGACTACACTACTTAAAGTGATCTTTTCCAGAACTGAGGACAAAGAAATCAACACATGTAATATTTTCTGATTAAATGAAAACACTCTGTATAATAATAAATGTATTTCATTTAATTAATTGGTTACAAAATCAACCTAAACCCGTGGAGTCCAAAACAAATCCCAAAAACCAATTTCAAAATGATGTCTATATTGATGATCATTATAAAATACTGACAACAAAATCTCATTAAGGGTAAAGGTAAGGGTTACTGTACAATTTATCATAAAAAGCGAATGTACAATCTACCAGATGTTATTAAACATGTTATCGGGTGAAAATGGATCAACTTATCATCCTTATTGGGGGATATAATCAGGCAATGATAATATTATTAAGGGATGAGATTAAAGGGATAATAGACATTAGAATACACTCGTCATACAGCTGATATTTGCGTTTAATATTGACTTTTGGTTAAATAAGTATGTATCCCACACTTTCAAAAAGCGAGAATAAAACTAAATTCAGATTTTTTCAAAAAAGGGAGCAAGCGACGATTCCATTCTGTTAAAGAATAAAAGCCTCTGGGGAATCAGCGCTAAAATATCCTTGCGGGAAATCTAAATATTAGAGTTACTTCCCTTTATAATAACAATTTAAAAATCGCTTAATAGATGTAGGCCTATTAAGCATTTTATTATTAACTACTTGATTATGTGGATCTATCGAATTATAGAGGGATTTTGATGTATAGTTATGATACCAGGTAAGTTCACTGATGGATATATACTGTTATTTGTCAAGTTTGAGTGAAATTAAAATTCTATGTTTCTCCTAAAGGCTATTATCTCTTTAATGAGTGTTAACAGCCAAGAAAAAAGTAAAGACTGATATTTTATTGATTTATGGTTAAGAATTTGGACATTTTATTGAGGAAAAATATTGGTAGCATTGGGAGATAGAAACGGGACAAAATCAGTAGATTACACTTCCGTTATTCTCATGCTTCTTCGAGCCTGTGGTTATACAAGTGAGGGAAATTACGTATTGATAGGCAAAATATTGTTCAAACAAATTCAAAACAAATTGCAGAATCGTTCTAGGAAATCTCAGCCAATTATTCTAATCACCCTTTATAAACGCTTTGGTCCCATTTCCAAGCCAACAAAATAAAATGTTGTTGGCTTAGTTTAATCAGACCATGTCAAAACTTATACAATACCCATGTCCATACAAAGAAAAAAGACTGAATTTAATTTAAATTTGGTGATGGAAACAACTTGGTATAATATATCCAGTCAAGTGATACAGAAAGATCAAAATAGAACTTTCTATACAAGTTTAATTCTGTGTAATCTGTTTGTAAAAATAATAAATGTGGCCAAGAATCTGACTTACTGATATTCTGTATCCATTTTCAATGGTCCATTACAAAAATTTCCTTCTGGTTTATTCTCGCAATCACTCTCACTACCAACAACAAATGTAACTTTATCTACACCTGAAAGCAAGTTATACATAATAGAAAGCTCATTATGCAATTAAAAAATTCAATGAAACAGTGATATACATAAAGCAGCAATGACCCTACAAATAAGTTCAAATCTGTTCTCAATTAAGTACAAAACTTGCCGATAAGAACAGTAATATAAACTTTTTTAAGTTCTTATTATATTCATGTAAGATATTTATCAATTTACTTTCAATAAAATAACTAAACACAATATTATGGTTTATTGATTCTGGGTTTATGGCACACACTCTTTCAACGTTTTACTTTCAGATTATTGAAAAGAATCACACTCCCCTCTCAATCCACAAATAGAAGGTGTTAAACATTGTCTAAAAGTTAATGATAATATAAATAGATATCTACCTTTATCACCATACCAGCTATCATTTGTAACTCTGTATGGTATAGTAAATGATTGAGAGCTAGCAGTCTTCCAGTTGGAGAAACTTTGAACATCTTCCACAGTTACATCTCCTGTAGTTAAAAAAAAATGATAAAATTTTAACATTTCTCATTATATTCCTAATGACGGTGTGGGAACCACATTGAATCGTCGAAAATAATAAATATAACAATTTTTATTTATCTATACCCGTGCTTGTAATGTGCCAGTTTTAAATTGATAGTAGAAAAATAAATGGAGGCCAAGAGAAATTGTCATTAGGAAAATATAATTTTAATGAGAATATAACACTACTAGCTACACTAAATAAATTAAAAAGAAATATTAAATGTTGTTCTGTTAGCCATTAAAACTAACAATTTTATATTATATCTCTAATTTGAAATTCCCCTGACAGCACCCTTAGTGTCTTTGAAATAGACAATAAACTGTGGCTATGTGTGCTAAAGAAGGTGCCCTTAAAATATTTTCCCCAATTGCACACTACATGGCATTGGCCTTATTGTAATCCAAAAATTCTTTCATTCAGCTTAATTTTGAAGATAAGAATTAAACTCATACTTTTGATTTTACAATTGTCTTTAACACAGACTAACAATGCTGTTATCGTAACAGGACCATTGGTATCATCTGTTAAACAACTAGGACAAACTGTTACAGAGAATGATGTCTGTCCAATGACTTCAGAGTTTATAAGAAATATATTTTCTTTTGGTAGAACTGGTTCTGAAAATACATAAAACAAATTATCGATTCCAAAATATATAAGCTATTGACTAGCAAGATAAGACCACTTTAAAGTATAATTTCTGTTTTAACACAGGTTCAAACTCAACATTATTTGTCATTGTGGATGGTCTGACAAACAGACAGACGAGGGTGACCACAATATACGACCCAAAAATACAAATACAGGCAATAAATTGGCTTGTATATACATTATGAGTATAAACGTATTGGTTTGTTCCAATAATGCATAATACATGATGAAAATGAAACATAACGTAATATATTACATTTTCATTTGTTTTCCTATTAATTGGATTTGTTAGATTTTGTTTGCACAACTTGCCATAAGTGCTTTAGTGGAAGGTAATACAAATACAGAATAATTTTAAATAACCTACTTCCTATTGGTGCTTTATATTTTATAGTTGTCTCTATTCCTTTAAAGTCCATATTTGTAGCATACTAAATTGGCAAAACAAAAAAGTTAGGCATCATTGTCACCATAATTGGAAAGAATATACACTTAAAAATAAATCTTATTGTACTAATTGGTGAGTACAATGGGAAGATTTTCAAAATTTGGTCATATTTTGGCTACTTGACAATTATTCATTTCCAAGTTCCAAGTTCCAAGCCTTTAGAACATTTGTAACAGCAGAGAATATATTTATATTTATTATGTCCCAGAGAAGAACAATGCAATTCATACAATTTTAACCTAAGAATTGTTTTTATAAATTGAAATTTTTGGACTGTCCCAATGTAAGTATACAAGATATTATGAACAACTGAATTGAAAAAAAAACCCAGTATTCTAGAGAAACATATACTCACAACTCCAAATGTAGTCTCCTTTCCTGGCTGTACTCTAACAGTCTCATTAAATTTACAACTGTCTTTAATTTCTATATATTTATTTTCATTCTAAAATATATAACAGAAGATATGGGATAAATCATTCTGAAATATTAAATAAACACATGATATGATATCTCACAAAATATAGGCTTATGTCTCATTAGTCTGAAACTGCCCATCCTGTGATAATTATTTGGATATACATGTGTACAGGTCATGAGAAAAAATTGTGAATTTTTTCCTTAAAAAATTTGAAGATTGGGTGAAAATTATTAAGTTTTTTTTTCAAATCTCTCAAAATAGCTATCATAGGCTGAGAATAGAGTTAGCAATTTTTGAACTAATTTCTCATATACAAATATATTAGGCAAATCTGTCAGAGAATTTACCTCAGCTTTACATATCTTGAAAAGCCTGATTCTAGTTCAGAAAAAATTAACCATTAAATTCTGTATATATATATACAAAATCTAGATCTGTGCAAAAAAACCCAAACAATTTCTTCTGTGTGCTAGATTATTTAAGAGACAGCTTGCCAGGCAAGTTAATTATAAGCCTACCACAACAAAGTGGATCAAAACTGTAGTCTTTGTGCTCACAAATGTTTAGACTAAGCCAAGGCCAATAACTTAAAAATATTTAATATAACTAAAAACTCCCAATTTGTCCAAGATCTCATCGATTTGATCACACACATATTCATTAAACCAGATCAAAACTTTAGTCTCTATTCTGCTGACAAGAAATATTAAAAGATGGACCGACAGACCGCAAGACCTATCTGGCATTTATTACTCTTTTGATGATTTAAAAATTGAAATCCAAGGCGTGACACTCCTCAGAATATATAGAATAGGTAATAAAACAATGTATTTCAGACTTCAGGAACTTTAAGCCTATTGTTTTGCACCTTTTTAGGATAATAAATAATTGTGAAGCATGCATCGAAGGAAATATTTGCCAGGTCAGCCTTAATCTTTTTCTCTAGAGTTCAAAATTTATTGATTATCACCTTTATTGATCACATTTCAACCTAAGTGATTACTGAGAAAAAGACAATCAGAAAGAAGTAAAGGAAAAAAGATAAATTTTCATATAACAGGAGCATTATTCAAATCAATTATAATTTTACCTCTAAAGTAGAAGTTAACGTGTAATTCATAATAATTCCATGTCGATTTCTTTCTTTAATACAACTCCAGCTGACTTCTGCTGTGGTAAATATTTCACTTATATGACGTACTGAAAGACCTTCAACTTTTCCTGGAGCTGAAAATAAAATAAATATTCTTCTTTATAATAGACATTATTCATATAATAGTGAAATATTAGTTGTTGGTGAGGAAAGTATTTTCCAAATACTTCTTAAGTTTTCAAATGTTATTAATCTGATGGTAAAATAAAATAGAATAATGAGCATAGCAAATTGATAATGCAGTTGTGATCAAAAAATAAATGAGTGGAATAGAATTTTCATTCACAGCGAGTTTCTCGCATGAGAATATTTCTTGAGAATTAGCCTTCATTTAATTGATTTTTTTGGTTTTTTAAATTCAATTCATTCTTTGTTATTGGAAATGGAACATACCTGATGTTAATGTTTGGAATTCTGATACATTTAAAATTGAACTGTTTCCAGCTTTAGTATATGCTAGTAACTCCACTCTATAATACCAGTAACTTACTACATCATTCACTTGCTTTTCCTCGATATCAAAACCTGTAAAAGAAATTAAATACTTCAGACACAGAAAATGTTATAATGACTGAGGCAATTCATTCTTGATCTTGTTTCAGAAATTCATTTCAATTTGTTATGCAACTGACAATAAAGTGAATTCATTCTAATTGACTTAATGACAGTATTTGTTAAATTAGAGCCAACATATATTATGATTTTATGATATGAAATAAGTGCAGATTCTAATGACTCCAATCATATCATAGACAGAGTCCAGACATCTTCCTTCTATTTCATCAAAATTAATATGGAACATGAACTATTATTTTAAAGAGATCCATGAAAATATGACAAACCTTGAATAGCAATTTTTTTGAAAAATCGGGTAGCCTGGTTATTTGTCAGATCTTCCTGTTCATATACATTCAAATAATATGTTGTTGGTCCTGTTTTCAGAGATGGTTTACTCCAAGTCACCAGAAAGCTAGTAGCTTTAATTTCTGTTACATTCAAATTACTTGGTTCACCAGCAGCTAAAAATAGAAGTGAGAAGAGAGACATTTAATTAAATCGCACCCAAATATAATATCTCAATAATTTAAATGATCATATGAGATAAATGTTGACATCATTATTGTTCAGCAGGAGAAAAACACACAAATGAAATTTTCTTAACATTTTATACATATCTTTCCAAAATCATGACAATCCTTGGTTGTTTTAAAACTGTATGAAATGATGTTGAACACAACATACCTTCCTGTCAAACAATATGTCTGAGATGTTTGTAGCAATGGGCTATTCTATGAGAATCTCTTTACTGAGATACTATATCATATTAAACTAAATGTAAATGGGTATATCACATTAAATGAAAATCCAACATAATTTAGGAAACAAAATCTTGTAATTAAGTAACAGAAATTATATTAGTTTATGACTTTACCTTCTATAGCTGTTAGTGCTGATATAGAATCTTCAGATCCTTGTCCAGCTTTATTATATGGTGTAACTATTAGAGTATAGTTAATATATGGTAACAACTCAGTTATTGGTTGTGTTATACCAGCCTTTAAATCCTTTACATCATCTGCTAGTGTCACATTTGCACAGTTATTATTCGTTGGCTAAAATAGCAGAATAATAGTGATTAAATAAGTAGGATTTATTTCAAAAGTTCATAAAAAGTTTTAGATTTAGAGTTTTGTTTAGTCTTTGGGATTTTTAGTACTTAGAGATTCAGTCCAGGGCAGTAGCTTATTTTCATCATAAAAGCCCACATGAGAACAAGCCACATCTGAATAATTTGAAATTTCTAGACCATGATCAAGGCAAATATTCATAAAATATGGGATAATATTATACAACATGCTATTTAGCTCATTATCATTACTAGTAAAGTGGGTAAAATGTTGTATACATTATATAAACTGAAGTATACATTTTTAGCTAATATATAATCAGTTAGATTGTCAGTGTCCATAATATATATGGTATAAACAATATACATCCTGGTACTTACCTTATTATTAATATCAGTAACATATATAAACTGTTGTATACATTTATTACCATTCTTAACATCTAATATATAATCAGTAAGATTGTCAGTGTCCATAATATATATTGGATAATAATATACATCCTGGTACTTACCTTATTATTAATATCAGTAACATATATAAACTGTTGTATACATTTATTACAAATCGTAACATCTAATATATAATCAGTTAGATTGTCAGTGCCCATATTAGATAATAATATACATCCTGGTACTTACCGTATTATTAATATCAGTAACATATATAAACTGTTGTATACATTTATTACCAATCTTAACATCTAATATATAATCAGTTAGATTGTCAGTGTCAATAATATATATTGGATAATAATAGACATCCTGGTACTTACCTTATTATTAATATCAGTAACATATATAAACTGTTGTATACATTTATTACCAATCGTAACATCTAATATATAATCAGTTAGATTGTCAGTGCCCATATTAGATAATAATATACATCCTGGTACTTACCGTATTATTACTATCAGTAACATATATAAACTGTTGTATACAGTTATTACCAATCTTAACATCTAATATATAATCAGTTAGATTGTCAGTGTCCATAATATATATTGGATAATAATATACATCCTGGTACTTACCGTATTATTACTATCAGTAACATATATAAACTGTTGTATACATTTATTACCAATCTTAACATCTAATATATAAGCAGAAAGAGCACCCATGTCTTTAGCAGGATACAACCAAGATACAGTAAGAGTTCTACTATTGATGTTAGTTACAGTTAAATTTTGCACGGGATCAGACCCTAAATAAAACATTTTAAACAATTACTTCAAAAACTTTACAAATTCACCACCCTGTTTGAAATCATACTACTTAATAGAGTGAGAGTAACTCATTGAATAACCTTTGATCCTGAAAAAACTGTCTAATAAAGAAGATTCCCTGTTTTAAAGGGAAATATTGTCTGTCATATATTAACAATATTTTCAAATTATCTTTATTTTTAATATAATAGAATTCTTTGGGACAAATTGGTGGTTTACTGCAGTAAAATAGTGTGATCGTATTTATTGTTCATCCATTTTTTTTTACAATTGAGAGCTTTATTTAATCAAAAGATTTTTAATTTTAGATTCATGAATGTTAAATGTTATCAATTTAATTATGTCAAAATTAAACAATTTCCCATGAATATACACTGAACATCTAATTAATATCTGATCCATGGCTGTTGATTTATTTTCTTCCCAGCCGGACATTTTTTTAACGATGTTTTGTTGACGTCAAAACTAGGGTGGGTTTCAAAAGCCTACCGCCAACCGCTGCCAACCGGCCTACCGGAAGGAAAAAAATGCGCCAAAATAGATACTGTTAAATTTAAGGATCGTAGATTTTCATACAATAAAACGAAACTATTCAATTTGACGAAACTTTTTTGTTGACGTCAAAATTATGGAATCAAAATTATTTTAAAAATGAAACGAAAAAAATAAATATTTTCTTTCCGTGTTCAGCGAAGTTTTTCTTCACATCAGTTCCATCTTTTTCTTTAGGCCTAAATGTTCTGTGTCTGGAAACCTGATTTTTCAAAGTGCTGGAAGTGTGCTTCCAGTCTTGGTGAAGCGTTTTATTAACTTAATATACTGCTGATTTGGTTGGATTAACAGGAGGAGCATTCGCAGAATTATTATAGTCTACATCAAGGATTAACTTTGAAAAAATTCTAAAATGTGGAAGAAAGATCCCTTGGTCTTGTTGATCATCCATGATGCCGACGACGATAAATAAATAAATTAAGGGAAGTAACTCTGAAACAAACGACCTTCCTGTCGTGATCATTTAAAAAAGATTTAAGGGTACTTTTACAGTTAATTGTGTGTCCCATTTGAATACAAATTAGATTATTGCTTTTTTGGCATGGATTGTATAAGTTAATGTGAAGAAAAACATCGCTGAACACGAAAAGAAAATATTTATTTTTTTCGTTTCATTTTTAAAATAATTTTGATTCCATAATTTTGACATCAACAAAAGTTCCGTCAAATTGAATAGTTTCGTTTTATTGTATGAAAATCTACGATCCTTAAATTTAACAATATCTATTTTGGCGCATTTTTTTCATTCCGGTAGGCCGGTTGGCAGCGGTTGGCGGTAGGCTTTTGAAACCCACCCTCAAAACTACTACACTAAGTTCTATTCAACTAGTATCCAACTGTAAAACATATTTCAATGTCATGAATGTTTGGTAATATTCATCATTATTGGGACTTAAACTTTCTGAACATACTGTCATACATCACATCACAATAACAAAACAATCCGATCATCAAATATTTACAGTTAAATTTAATATTTTTTACGAAGTTACAAATGTCGATTTTTAGTTAACTTTCACCGACGATGTACTTCCGGTTGAACATGAGAAAAACGAAGTATTTTGAACGACACCAATACTGAGAAAAACGAGGGTAAATTTTCTCGCGGTCTTTCCCATTTGTCTATAAATAGAAACTGTTTCATATCCTACAAGTAAGCAGAAAAGAACGATAAAACTTATAACTACGCACAATTTTTGCAAGGAATAGTAAAATTTCAATAGTAAATAACTTGCCAATGACATTTAATTGAACTTTCTGTTAACTTTATAATTGTTAAAAAGAAGAATTCTCAATGACCGGCAAGCTTTCATCGTCAAAAATTCTATGACTATGTGACTGTGAGGGCCGACATTTTCTTCGTCATGATTACGTTGGTACTGATAACATCGGAAGACAATTATCGCAAAATAGACTTGATATACAATTATAGCGATGAATAATTTGACGGCATAACAATAGGATCAAACACATAACGGATTATCGTGTCAGTAAATCTCTTTTTGAACTGGAATGTTTTCCGGGAGCAGATTAATAATTGTCAATAAATTCATTGTTAATTAACCACCTCTTACCGTTAATCTCTTAATTAACTAAATTAAAGTAGTGTAAGGAATCTCATTGACTAAACATGATAGTTATGTAATTTAATTTTTAATTATTTTTTTTTTAACGTCACTGACGGTGACTGACCTATACTTGATGTCCGGCAGAGCCTATTTGCAAACGGTCATTTTTGCATGACTGTCGGTCAAGTCCGGCAAATAGAGCCAAATCAACAGCCCTGATCTGATCTACATACTTTTCAAATTTTTTACAAAGAATGGTCACTAACCTTGTGAATTTGTGTTGAAAGTCATTGAAAACTCTGTACTATTCTTTCCTTTATAAACAGCAATGATACTGATACTGTATGTTCTACCAGATTGTAATGTGTTAGCTGGTACAGTGATACTATTAGTAGTAAGTTCTTGTTTGAAAGGGCCGTTAAGACCTGGTCCTGTTATTTCTACAATGTAGTTATCTACTCCTCCAGCTGGTCTACTAAATCTAATAATCATTTCTTTAATGGTATTATAGTCATTATTAGAATCTAATGGTCCAGGTTTACCAGGGTCTAGAAATAAAAATGATGAAACAGTCTTACATTTTAAATTATGAAAATGGATTGGAAGCTTAAGTGAAATTATTGTTTTGACAGGTTATGTTTATATTTAAATAGTAAATGACATAAACATTTATTGATAGTGTATGTTTCATCCTGTCAACAACTGACAGCTTTATCAGAATATAAATAAATCATCCAAAAGGCTTCTATCCCGATCTTATGATAATTGACAGACTTTCTTAATGGAAACCAGTGTCTTATTTGTTTAATATCAATTTCGGGGCAGTTGATTACTAGAATGAATCAAATTAGGTGTCTAATTATGATCCTATAAATTATACTATGTCATGTATAAATTCATTCTATTACCATCTCTTTGAACCATTTCAAAATAATGTTTTAGCCTAGGATTAATGTTACTTACTAGTACTATCACTTAGAGTCTGAACAGACACAGCATCATCAATAGTACTACCTCTATCAGTTCTAACTCTAGCTGTTATCTTAATATTAGTATAATCAGTTCCTGGTGATAGACCAGTTACTATACCAGTACGAGCTGTGTTACTTTGAATAGTTGTATCTTGAAAACTGTTACCATTTCCACTGATCACATATCCATTAATATAAGTATCACTTGATACATTCCATATGAAAGATAAGCTACTGTCAGTTGAATCTGTTACTTTAAAATCTGTTGGTTTCAATTCAGACACTTGAAAAAAAAGAAACAATATTACAGACAACAATTAACATAGCGAATAATTGTATTGTCAAATATTCATTTGAAAATACATTTATAATAGATGGACTGTAAAAAGCATTGTTTGAAAAACAATGGGGTTTAAATTATTTATCAAATAAGTTTTAATAAGGTGAAATGACATATGAATCTATTGTCTTAGATACACACATTCTAGTTAACGCCTACAAAGATACTTTTAAACGTTCAAGGAACAAAATTCAAAAAGGATCTTGATAAGAAATAGTGTCTAACCTTGGAAAATTTAGTTTTTGCATTTTTTGAAAAATGAATGATAGTCATTATTTCTTTTTCAAATTTCTTTTAAATCTTTATATATCAGCTAAATTATTATCTGGTTTACATTGATTACCAGATCTATATTGACCAGGTTTACATTTACAGAATCAGAAACTTGATAACTTTAAATTATTTATATGTATTGCTCAATATAGATTATATAATTACCTGGTTTACATTGATCACCAGATCTATATTCACCAGGTTTACATTTACATGTTGAAGTACCAGCATAACATATCAAATCAGGAATACAAGCTTGACTTGAATTACTACAATCTCCATTATATCCTAATTCTATAATAAAAAATAAATATATTATGTACTATAAGCAGTATTTTATTTTTATTAGTCTAATAAGCAGTTTTAGTTTTATGGGATTTCATCACCATAATATTTTATCTGTTCTTGAGATATATTATAAATATTTTTAAACATGGAATGTGTCTGATCCCAATGCAAAACTTTTGTGATAAATGTTGTACAGTGAAACTATGAAATTTCTATTCAAATATGTTTTGGTGAAAAAGAAACATCTTAAATACCAATATGATGCAGGATACACTAAAAGAGCAGCTGTTTCTGAATTAAAAACTAATAATTATCCTATTTTATTCAAAATATATGATACATATAAAGAAATGCATCAATGTAGTATAATTGTTTACAGTTACTACAAATCATAGCATAAAAACCATTCTTATTTAATTCAACTCTTTTTAAAATGTACAAAAATAAAAACTTACTTGGATAACAATAATTCATAAACAAATAATGATTACTGTTACATCCACATATATTGTTGATACATTGTAAATTACCAGTACATGGCTGTACATTCGGGACACAGCTACTACCAGATACTTGTTCTATAAAATAAATAATCATTATGTATTATTACATTATATATTATATTAACAGTACATGGCTGTTCACTAGGGTCACAGCTACTACCAGATACTTGTTCTATAAAATAAATTATCATATTATTACATTCTAAATTACCAGTACACGGCTGTATAGAGTTACAGGTTCTTGTTCTATAAAATAAATTATCATATATATTATTACATGTTACATGAAATTCATGCACTGGAAATAGTGGATTAATTTAGATAAATCAAAATTTCTCATTTCTGTAAATGTATAATATATAAAGATAGCCTCATGCTTTTAAAAATAAATTCCTATTTCAATAACATAGGTCTCTAGCTACAAAGTTATTCCTCAGGACTAAATGATATTAATAAAGTTGTTGATTTCTACTTACTTGTAGTGGTTGATACTGGCTCTGATTTAACTTCATAATTTGAATCTCTATCAGTATTAACTATAGATATAACTATAATATTGTACACGGTACCAGGTTTTAGACCTGTTATTTCACCAAATACTACAGTATTACCAATACCAGTTTTATTTTTAATACCATTTAATTCTATACTAATACTGGATATATATTGATTATTGGATGGTAGTGTCCATGTAACTGTTACAGTGTTAGTCTTAGGATCAGTACCAACATTTGTGGTTTTCAACTCTGAAGCTGTAATACAAAATGATTCAACAATTAGTTAATTACAAACCATAAAAATTTGTCTGCAATAATATGACCTTTTTTATAACTATTTCTGTTTATAGCATATTAAATAATAGGCACAGGACATAAAATAGCCTGTAAATAAATAATGACTGAATGTTTTATGTACTCAAGGATAAGTAGAAATAGTTATGCTTACCAAGGTATGAATAACTTCAAATCAATTAGACAAATCTTTCTAACTTAGTTATTTGCACAAGATTACAATCATTATTTCTTATTGATACATGAAAATGTAAGTCTTTGTAGTATTAACTAATGCAGAAAATATACGAAACAATGTCAGACTTATAATGTTGTCGATTTAAAAATATAATCTCCATAAAGAAGACTGCATAATCTATGTCCAATTTGGACTATGCCATACAGATTATCACATAGTCCTTGTTTCTCGATACACTACACAGAAAGAAAACACTATTTGAACCAACAACTGGCACTACCAGTCACTTAGATTTTGTGTTTGATACAAGATAGCTAATTTCCCATGGGGCCACTTTTTTAATGACACATTTATATTTTATATTTCAATAAGAAAAGAACATCCTCATTTAGTAATCTTTTAATTCTATTTGAAAATAAGTAGAAAACCTTTGCGACTATATAACTACTGATATTTAATGTATCAAATTTAACAGTTATTTAATAGGCCTATTATGATATTAATGCTTTTTGAGAGATTTTCTAGCACTCTATAAGCTGAATTCTGTAAAGTGATTTTCTAAAGAGCTCAGTCCCAGGTCAACTACACCATTTGTCAATCTGTTTATATTTTATTTATGATATAACTTACCATTTTGACACTGATTGTTGTTGTTGGTATAGAAACCTTCTTTACAATAACATTTTTTACCACCTACAATATCTACACATTCTGTATCTGTACCATCTTTACATTGATCGGTTGTATCACATGGTTCTCTGTATCCAGCTTCTGTAAAATAATCAAATATTATCAGCTATGATTATTCTTGAAAACTTCAATTTCAGAACAAAGAGATTTATTATGGTTCTGTTCACATTGTAAAACTAGAATTTATTTTCCATAGGGTTAGAAAACAATCTTTTATTCAGAAATTTTAGAAATACTGAACCTGAAAACAATGTCAAAATATGTATTTTTTTTCTAATTCAAACCCCAAAATTATGTAGGAAAACACAAGTGATTTCAAGAATCAGATACTTTTTTAATTTCATGTAAGCCTACTTCTGCTTCATAGTTTTGGGTTTCTATTGATGATATAGTAATTACTTATGATATTCAAATATTGGGCTTAATAAATGTTTGATAAGATTTACATTTACAATAAAATATAAATGAATATTTGATGGACAGTTTCAATAATTGCTGATTTACAAAAATCAGGAGGACAGAGCTAACTAATTTTGAATTTATATAAGTTTGATTGTATATATTATCAAAAAATCTACATGTAAATTTAAATTTCTAGTGTATTTGTCTTGAGAACAGAATAGAGTGAATTCTTTTAAATAAACATTTACATGCTTTCTTTACTGCAAGTTCCCTATTCCTGCCCAGTACTCTAATCTAATAAGGACAGAACAGTTACACCTGTAGATATGTTCCATCTTTGTCTAATTATCCATTTCTAGCAACTGGGACATCAAATACAATATAACTGGTGAATCAAATATTGATTTTTACATGTGATTTATTTGTGATTAGGAATACCACCATCAAAGAAGTGAAGTAAAACATAACACACATAAAAAAAAACAGTACAATTCAATAAAATAAAACTTACTAGGTGTAGTAAAGGTGATATAAGGTTGATCTGATGGTAAAACTAGAGAAGGGTTTCTGTCAGTTCTTACAACAGTTTCAACTATTACGTTTGTATACAGTGTATTTGGTGTTAGTCCAGTAATTGTTACTGTCCGTTTAGTTCTATCTATCTGGGTGTTTTCAATAGTCGGCCCATTTCCTTTTATTTTAAAACTCTGTATAGCATCTTTGACAGGAACTGTCCAGTTTATAGTTACACTATTTGATGTTAAACTTTCTTTTGTAACACCTGTTGGTTTTAGTTCAGCAACTACAATAAGAAAATATAGTATAACTTAAATTTAAATAAGAGTAATTAATTTTCCAGAAATATTCAACTGATTTGTTTAGGTGTTTAAAAATTCAAATAAGGTGATTAAATACCTGAAAAACATATTTTGATGTCTCCATATACATGTATTATGAAATGATCTAGTTATTAAGACATGATATTCTTCATCTGCATTATGACCAATCAAATTTTCTGACGTGAGCTTTGAATTAAGGTTTATAGATTAGCATTATGTGGTAGTAAAGTTTGATATTGGTGATATAAAATCAATATGTTTGACTTAAACTAATAGAAACATAACAAAAATTATCTTGTCAAAAGCAGATTTAATAATAATAATAATAAACTCTTTATTTTACATGGGTCAGAATTAGGCCCAATACACAAGGACATGGTCCTGTCTCACATTCAGCCCATGGGGCAATACATTGGAAAAAAAAAAAAAAAAAAAAAAAAAAAAAGAAGAAAAGAAAAAAATCGAAAATACATAATATCTCAATATACAATTTGTCTGAAATACTAAAAATACACAAGTACATGTGTATCAAATGGACAGATATATGTTACGGCGATCAAGTCCATGACCACAAAATAAATATACAATACTCCTCGTACAATTTGTTTAAAAATACACAAGTACATGTGCATGAAATGGACAGATTTTCAACCTACAATTTGTTTATAAAATGGATGTAATATATAGTTCCCGCGGCCATGCACACGACCGCAGAAAATCACGTATTACTTCATGTACAATTTATTTTAAAATACACAATTACATGTGTAAATAATGGACAGATTTATCTTCTGGCGATCAAGTACATGACAGCAAAAACCATATATAATTTCAATGTACAATTAGTTTTAAAATACACAAGTACATGTGTATAAAATGGACAGATTCATCATTCTGCGATCAAGTACATGACCACAAAAACCAAGGAATAGACAAGTACATCTGCATGAGACGATCAGACATCAAAACATACATATATAAAAAAAAAAAAAAAAAAAAAAAAAAAATTGCCAAAGCGTCAGTGCATGTGCTGCGAGCGGGCTACCCAACCCTACTCCAATCAAAATTTTAATAAAATATAGCAAGAAGGCTATTGATTATTATAATTTTTATTACATGAAAAATTTGATTTTCATCAAACATTACTTTTCCAGCTACACAAATAATATTGTTTTGTCTGATTCTATCTAAACACATCCAGTTGACTTCAC
>JAUJPP010000002.1:4747834-4786682 GCA_030562195.1 Nipponacmea schrenckii
ATTTCAATTTTGAGGCGTTTTGACTAAGTCAAGTGCAATAACTCAAAAACCATTTATCGAAAAATTGCCAATTTCGAACTTGTCCAAGATCTCATCAATATAAATGATCACAGCAAGTTTCATTCAAATCTGATGAAAACTGTAGTCTCTATTGCGTTCACAAGCCAATTTTGACACCATTTTTGGTTAAGTCAAGTTAAATAACTCAAAAACCCTTCATCGAAAAATCGCCAATTTCGAATTTGTCCGAGATCTCATCAATATTAATGATAACAGAAAGTTTCATTTAAATCCGATGCAATTGTGGACGGCCGGACCGATGGACCGATGGACGGGGGTGACGACAACATACGACCACATTATAATGTGGGCGTATAAAAACTGATTCCAGAATCATTCTAAGAAATCTCAGCCAATAAAATCAAAATCAGACCCTTTTGTCTCATGAGCATGCTTACAAAATGAATTGTAGTGGGATTAGTACAATACAGGTTAATAAGACAATGTCAAAACTGATAATCATTACTAAATGCCCAAGTCTATACAAAAAAATTTGTTCTTATGAGACTCAATTAAATTTAGATTTTATGATGGAAACAACTTGGTATACCGGTAATAATATATCCAGTCAATTGATACAGAAATATCAAAATAGAACTTTCCATACAAGTTTAATTCTGTGTAATCTTTTTGTTAACATAATAAATACTGCCAAGACTCTGACTTACTGATATTCTGTATCCATGTCCAATGGTCCATTACAAAAATATCCTTTCAGGTTATTCTCACAATCACTCTCACTACCAACAACAAATGTAACTTCATCTACAACAAAAAGAAAATTATACATAATAGAAAGCTTATTATGCAAAATAAAAAATTTCACAAATCAGTGATGTACATAAAGCAGCAATGAACCCACAAGATGTTCTCTGTATATAATTTCAAATCTGTTCTCAAATAAGTACAAAATGAAAAACTTCCCGATAAGAACAGTAATATATACTTATTTAAGTTCTTATTATATTCATGTAACATATTTACCAATTTACTTCCAACAAAATAACACAATATTATGTTTTATTACTTCAGTTTAATTGTTAACACTGTTCTACTATTTTACTTTCAGATTAATGAAAAGGGTCTCACTTCCCTCCTCAATCCACAAATAAAAGGTATAAAGCATTGTCTAAAAGTTAATGATAATGTAAATAGATGTCTACCTTTATCACCATACCAGCTATCATTTGTAACTCTGTATGGTGAACTAAATGATTGAGAGCTAGCAGTCTTCCAATTGGCGAAGCTTTGAACATCTTCCACCTTTAGAGGGTTCTCTGTAGTTAAATTAAAAATGATAGTTTTAACATCACTCATTATATTCCTCATGACGGTGAGAGAACCACATTGAAACGTCGAAAAAATTAAATATTCTAGAAGTATCCAATCATAATAATTTTGATTTATCTATACCCGTGCTTGTAATGTGCCAGTTTTAACAAGGTAAATTGACAGTAGAAAAATAAATTGAGGTCAAGAGAAAATTTTCATTACGAATATGACACTAATATCAAGGACAAATATCTTACTAGCTACACTAAAATAAATTAAAAAGAATTATCAAATGTCGTTCTGTTAACCATTAAAACCAACAATTTTATATTAAATTTCTAATACTTTTAATTCTGAAAGTTAAACGCTTTTATGCTTATCTGAAATGCCCCTGACAATACTTTAGTGTCTTTGAAATAGACAATAAACTGAGGATATGTGTGCTAAAGAAGATGTCCCTTTCCCCCAAATTTCACACTGTATGGCATTGGTCTAATTGTAATCCCAAAAAGATCTAATTTTTAAGATAAGAATTAAACTCATACTTTCGATTTCACATTTGCCTTTAACACAGACAAACAATGCTGTTATCCTAACAGGACCATTGGTATCATTTGTTAAACACCTAGGACAAACTGTTACAGAGAATGAAGTCTTTCCAATGACTTCAGTGTTTGGTAGCAAAATCTTATCCTTTTCTGCTAGAATTGGTTCTGAAAATACGTAAAAAAAAATATATAAGCCGTTGACTAGCAAGATAAGCCCACTTTAAAGTATATTTTCTGTTTTAACACAGGTTAAAACTCCACATTATTTGTCAAAATAAACACTTTCATCTCATCAACATAAATGTTCACACCAAATTTCATTCAAATCAATATCTATTGTGTTCACAAGCCAATTGTGAATGGTCTGACTGACAGCTGTCAAGGGTGACCACAATATACAACCGAAAAAAATACAGGTATTAAATTGGCTGGTTCCAAATATACAATATAAGTATAAATATATTGGTTTGTTCTAAAAATTACAATTTATTGGTTGGTTCCAATAATGCATAACACATGATGAAAATGAAACATAAGATAATATATTATATTTGCACATTCAGTTCATTTGTTTTCCTATTAATTGGTTTGATCAGATTTTGTTTGCTATAAGTGCCTGAGTGAAAGTATTTAGATTGTACAAATACAGAATAATTTTAAAAGAACCTACTTCCTATTGGAGCCTTATATTTTTTAATTGTCTTTATTCCTTTAAAGTCCATATTTGTAGCATACTGAAAAAGGTAAAACAAAAAATTTAGGTATCATTGTCACCATAATTGGAAAGAATATACACTAAAAAATTTTAACTAATTGTACAAATTGGATGGTTAGAATAGGAAGCTTTTCAAAATTTTGTCATATTTTGGGTACAGTTGACAATTATTCATTTTTTTTAGTTCCAAGCTTTTAAAACATTTATAATTATATAGAATATATTTATATTTACTATGTCCCAGAGAAGAACAATGCAATTCATACAATTTCAACCTAACAATTGTTTTTACAATTTTACAAATTTTTAGACTGTCCCACTGTAAAATATGTTGTGAACACCTGACTTGAAAAAAATGTATTATAGAGATACATCTACTCACAACTCCAAATGTAGTCTCCTCTCCTGGCTTCACTCGGACAGTTTCAGTAAATTTACAACTGTCTTTATGTTCTATAGATTTATTTACATTCTAAAATATATAACACAAGATAAGGGATAAATCATTTTGAAATATTAAATAAACATATGGTATGATATCTCACAAAATATAGGCTTATGTCTCATAAGTCTGACACTTGCTGACTTTAATCCCGGCCTGTGATAACTGTTTGGACAGATATGGACGTGAGAGAATCTGGAAAAAAAAAATAAAGCACAAAAATTGGGGATTTTTGCGTTACGTGTGTTTTGGATATTTTCTTACCTCGAATCCACCTTGATATATTTGGAAAGATGGATGTTGTTGTAGTTCATACCATCATTTTCCCCCTACATCATTCATGTCATGCCTTCGATTGCATCAAAGTTTTTTCACATGCACATCCAAAGAAATCCTCCTTGCCGGGTCATGTGATAGAAACAAACAAACCAGCCTCTAGTAATTTTGTTTTGTGTCTATCACATGACCCTGTGAAACAATTATTTTGGATACGTATGCAATTTAAGGTGGCGACAGAGATTGAATTTCACAATGTTTGTGCTTTAGTCTTTCTGAATTTCCCCAACCATATCTGTCCAAATAGCTATCATAGGCTGAGAATAGAGTTAGTAAATTTGGACTAATTTCACATAAATGTATGTACAAATAAAAATTAGGCAAATACATCAGAGAATTTACCTCAGCATCTTGAGAAGCCTAATTCTAGTTCAGAAAAATAAGCCATTAAATTCTGGATAAATATACAAAATCAAAACCCAAACAATTTCTTCTGTGTGGTAGATTATTTAGAAGACAGCTTGCCAGGCAAGTTTATATTCCTACCACAACAAAATGGGTCAAAACGATAGTCTTTGTGCTCACTAACTGCATTTATTCTATGCCAAGGGCGATAACTTAGAGATATTTGAACTAAAACCTCCAACTTGTCCAAGGTCTCAAATATTCATTTATCCAGATAAAAACTTAAGTCCCTGGCATTTACTACTTATTCGATGATTTAAAAATTGAAATCCAAGGCATGACATCCCCAGAATAATATATAGAATAGGTAATAAAACAATGTATTTTAGACTTCAGAATCTTAAGGCCACACAAAGAATTAAATTTGTTTCCTCAAGCCCAGCCCCTTATGAAATTTAGGTCCGCTGGACCATTTTTATTCGTAATATATAATAAAAATAAAAATTAAATCGCTGCTCTAGAAGGGAAAAATGTCTATCACATTATCGATCTAAATTTTCAAAAGAGGATATAAAGAATAGTAATACTTGAAAGAAAAAGGTGGGCATTTTGCAACAGAAGATGACACAAACTTCTGTTCTAGACAATTCGACCTACATGTACATAATATAAATCGGCCGTAACTTGACTTTGGTGCATTAAGATATGTGACTCAATTTCAAAAAGATAAATTGCCTAGGGTTATCATTGAAGTTACTCCCAAAGCGAATATATGTAACGAAAAGCAAATGCTCCAAATAAAATGAATAGGAGCTATACAAGTAATGGTCGAAGAGGCAACTTTTGATGGACGTCAATATAAAGGGAAACTTTCCAGTCTTCTGGTTATGCGGTGTTGATGGGTACAAATACCGTACTGGATAATAGTATCTTTTCATTCTTGGTCTCTGCCGCCATTTTTCGTCTTCTCAAAGCGTTGATTAAAGAGGCCCAGGCTTGATTTTTATGGGTCGTTTTGGGCCTTTGTTACATTTAAACAGTCCTCAGAAATACTCAAGCTCTAAGAAAATCGCAAAATACCTTGAAATATACCTCAAACAAAAAATTTTACTTTTCATTTTTTTTCCGTGCTGTACGCGGCTGGTCTCCAGTCAGTCTGAAAATTGTGTGTCCTGTTGACAAAGTCTACAATTGAAAAATGCGTTGTAGTCTATTTATATAGATGACCGCTATTGCACGACGGGAAGGATAACTCTTTGATTATCAAGACGAACCGTTTTCCAATATGGCGGGACGTTCGTAATTTCTTAGGACATTATGATTTTTCAAACACGGATAATTATGGATACACATGGATTTGAAGGCTCAAATTTCAAAGGTAAGCTCTGTAGACTATTTCTGATTAGCTAACCAAAAGATTTCATATGTTTGAGGCTGTCGGATGATTGTCCGAAGCAAATAAAGCCTGGGCTCCTTTAAATTGGATTATTTATTAATACAAACATGAGTGCTGATTTTTTGACAACTTTTCAAACATGTATCATAAAAGATCACCTATTTACTACCACAGATAGCCATGTTAATCTCACTAATAGTTCTTGTCGATAAAAATAGTGGACTAGCTATACCGAAGGCTATATTAACATTTCGGACATTCTCGCCAAGGTCAATTTATTTCTCTCACCGTTGGATGTTGACAAAGTGACGTATTCTGTGAGAAGAATGGCCAATTTGAATTGGTGTTTCGAACAGCAAAAGTTGCTGAAATCGTGAAATCGTTAAAATTGATAATCACACTGCTTCCGAGGAAAGTTCGTCCGAGAAGGCAAACAGTAATGATGATTGTAAATCTGTTACACCGACAAAAAATGTGGATAAGTGCAAAAAATGCATTCTCTTTGTTAATGTATAATTCCAGACAGTTTTAATTTCAATGCTAATGTCATGTCAGGAGCTGTATGCTAAAGATTTAATAAAAATGAAAATTTAGATTTAGAGCTCAATCAAATACCCCTAACCACCCCCACCATAAGATAAAAAAAAAACCAAAAAAACATAGCCTCTGGTTGTTGCTATCCCTGGAGAAAATTGCAGATGAGAATAAAAAACCCATAAAAACCTGCGTCCCTCATCATTTTTTTATCCCCTTGGGCTTGAGGAAAAAAGTATTTTTTGTGTGTGACCTTATGTTCTATTCTTTTTCACCTTTTTAGGCTAATAATACATAAGGAGTGAAGTGTGCACAGAAGGAAATTTTTCCAGATCAGCCTTACTCTTTTTCTCTAGAGTTCAAAAGACATTGATTACCCCATTGATGATCACATTTCAACCTCAGTGAGTCACTGTGACTACTGAGAAAAAGAACTGAAAGGAAAAAAGATAAATTTTCATATAAGGGGAGCATTATTCATATTAATAATAATTTTACCTCTAAAGTTGAAGTCAACGTGTAGTTCTTAATAGTTCCATGTCGATTTCTTTCTTTAATACAACTCCAACTAACTTCTGCTGTGGTAAATATTTCACTTATATGGCGTACTGAAAGACCTTCAACTTTTCCTGGAGCTGAAAATAAAAAAAAATTCTTCTTTAAAATAGACATTATTCATATAAAGTGAAATATTAGTTGTGAGGAAAATACTTTCCAGTTTTCAAATGTTATTAATCTGATGGTAAAATAAAAAAGAATAATGAGCATAGCAAATTGATAATGCAGTTGTGATCAAAAAATAAATCAGTGGGGTAGAATTTTCATTTACAGCAAGTTTCTTGCATGAGGATATTTCTTGAGCATTAACCTTCATTTAATTGGTTTTTTTTGTTTTTTTTTTTAAATCAATTCATACTTTGTTATTGGTAATGGAACATACCTGATGTCAATGTTTGGAATTCTGATACATTTAAAACTGAACTGTTTCCAGCTTTAGTATATGCTAGTAACTCAACTCTATAATACCAGTAACTTACTACATCATTCACTTGCTTTTCCTCGATATCAAAACCTGTAAAAGACATTAAATACTTCAGACACAGAAAGAGTTATAATGACTGAGGCAATTCATTCTTGATCTTGTTTCAGAAATTCAATTTAATTTAATTGTTATGCAAATGACAATAAAGAGAATACATTCTAATTGACTTAATGACAGTATTTATTAAATTAGAGCCAACATATATTATGATTTTATGATATGAAATAAGTAAAGATTCTAATGACTCTGGTTCGTGAACCAACTCCAATCATATCATTGACAGATTCCAGACATCTTCCTTCTATTTCATCAAAATCAATATGGAACATGAACTACAATTTTTAAGAGATCCATGAAAATAAAAGAAATATCACAAACCTTCAATAGCAAATGGTTTGACTAATCGAGTAGCCTGATTATTGGTCAGATCTTCCTGTTCATACACATTCAAATAATATGTTGTTGGTCCTGTTTTCAGAGGTGGTTTACTCCAAGTCACCAGAAAGTCAGTGGCATTAATTTCTGTTACATTCAAATTACTTGGTTCACCAGCAGCTTAAAACAGAAGTCAGAAGAGAGACATTTAATTACATCGCACCCAAACAAAATATCTCAATAATGCAAATGATCATATGAGATAAATGTTGACATCATTATTGTTCAGCAGGAGAAAAACACACAAATGAAATTTTTCGTAACATTTGATACATATCTTTCTAAAATTATGACAATCCTTGGTTGTTTTAAAACTGTATGAAATGGTGTTGAACACAACATACCTTCCTGTCAAACAATATGTCTGAGCTGTTTGTAGCAATGTTCTATGATTACTGATATACTTTTCTTATTAAACTACATGTAAATGGGTATATCATATTAAATGCAAATGCAACATGATTTAGGAAACAAAATCTTGTAATAAAGTAACAGAAATTATATCAGTTTAAGACTTTACCTTCTATAGCTGTTAGTGCTGATATAGAATCTTCAGATCCTCGTCCAGCTTTATTATATGGTGTAACTATTATAGTATAGTTAATATATGGTAACAAATCAGTTATTGGTTGTGTTATACCAGCTTTTAAATCTTTCGGTACATAATATGTTGGTCTTACACCTGCACAGTTATTATTCGTTGGCTAAAATAGCAAAATAATAGTGATTAAATAAGTAGGATTTATTTTAAAATTTCATAATTATGCAGCAATTTCAGATTTAGAGTTTTGTTAAGCCTTTGGGATTTTAAGTACTTAAAGAGTTTCGTAATGTAACGATGAAATTCAGTCCAGCTTACTTTCATCATAAAAGCTCACATGAGAACAAGACACATCCGAATAATTTGAAATTTCTAGACCACGTTCAAGGCAAATATTCATAAAATATTGGATAATATTATGCAACATGCTATTTAGCTCATTATCATTACTAGTAAAGTGGGTAAAATGTTGTTTATACACTTGAACCTGCATTCAAGGGAATATTCAAAAACGGTCGCTGAATGAAAGTGGCCTCTTAGGAGAGGAACTGCAAGACCATTTCGTTTTGACTTTTTAGAAATCATAGGATCTTACTTTTACTCATACACGTGTAGTTTCTACCGCTTTTGCATATTATCTCCTATCTACTATCCCTATTTTGTCGTATTTTATTTTTTTTTGGATACAAAAGTTTTCACAGTAAATATCGTTTTCAAGGTCAAAATTGTCTACTGTAAATCAATAAATATCATTCTTTGCTTGCATTTTAATTGCCTGATAATACGCATTATTCCATTTTCACCTGATTAATATGATTTTATAACAACATCCAGTATTTACCCAAAAAGAAATTTTAAAGCCTTAACAGTACTTTATAATAATTGTCAATAGATGAAATCTATCAATATTAATAAGCAACTAGTTATATAATTAATCTGTAGAAGATTATCTTATTGTTAAGGGAGATAATCAGAAGTGTCATGGTTGCTTAAA
Organism: Nipponacmea schrenckii; assembly: GCA_030562195.1. Lineage (NCBI taxonomy): Eukaryota > Metazoa > Mollusca > Gastropoda > Lottiidae > Nipponacmea > Nipponacmea schrenckii. The sequence continues at coordinate 4,756,495 of JAUJPP010000002.1, forward strand.
TGAGTTATTTTAATCATTTGGGAGTGTAAATACATGGCTGCTGGTCGCGTAATGAAGGTGGCCGCTTATTAGTCGATAATTACATTGAAAACTCGTAGGGGAGAATTTATTGTGCTCGGTTATTGAAGGTGGGCTCTAAATAAAGGTGGTTGTGTAGGCAGAATATACTGTATAGGCCGTGCAAAGTAAATTGTCTGTTTTACAGGCCTTTTTTTTTTAAAAATGGGGCGAGAGGGCGAATTTATTATTTATTATTTATAAGCGCTTTTTTAAATTTGGCACCAGAAGAAATCGGAGCGAGCGAAGCTATTTATTATTTATTTCCACAAATTTAAAAAATAGATTTAAATCACCATTCAGATGCAACTATCAGATGTTTTGGGGGTTTGAATGATAATAGTTGATAGAAATAACAGAACTTTTTTACCTTTCAACTTCACATAAACGTAATCATTCCAACATATTTACTACCTCTGACAATGATGTACTTAGGGTGCATCAGGGCTGATAATATTATGTCAAGACAATGTTATTCTACTACAGTACTAATCCATTTCTATCCATCTGTAAACTGTATTTTAAAATGCCATTGTATGGTAATAATTATTATTATTGGAAATTTTGGAACAAATTGTCATACATCACATCACATGACAAGAACAAAACAATCTGATTAGATCGAACTTCTATTTTAATAATTTTTATCTAGGCCTATGTTACAAATGCCGATTTTTCGATAACTCGTACTAACGGAGTACTTCCGGTTTTTACTTGAGAAAAGCGGAATGTGTTGAATGATACCAATAATGAGAAAATCGATCGTATTCGAACGTATAAAATTCGTATTTTCTTGTATTCGTTCCTATTTTTCCATAAATATTAACTTTTTCAAATCAATAGAAGAAAAAAACCGGTGCATTCTTTTACTTGTAATTGTAACGGGTTCCGATTTGTTCCACCATTATTATCCATAAACAAAATCATCAAGATTAAGATTAATTTAATGTTTGGATTGTCCTCACGAAAGTGTGAATAATTTTCATAATTGTGCTTCCTTCAGCAAATAATTGTATTTTCGAACGTTAAATCGTATCAGAATCAATTTCAGTTTAAAGTTGTAGGAGAAAATCTTTTTATCGGTGATGAAAAACGCATTCTAAGCCACTTCCGGTTTTTCGTTAATCGTCAAGGGAGATAATTATGGTAAAAAATATTTTCGGGAACGGGGAAATAACTCTATTTTACACACAATTTTGGAGACGCGCGCGCATTATTTATTAATTATTCCAAAATGTCAATAAATAGTTTTGGAGCGCGGGGTATTTTACCGGAGCGCGCGGGGCCTGTAAAACAGACAATTTACTTTGTATGGCCATAGATTTACCAATTTTTATATATATATACATGTATAAGCAGTTACATATCACATATTAAATAATAATATACATCCTGGTACTTACCTTATTATTAATATCAGTAACATATATAAACTGTTGTATACATTTATTACCAATCTTAACATCTAATATATAATCAGTTAGATTGTCAGTGCCCATATCATATATTGGATAATAATATACATCCTGGTACTTACCTTATCATTAATATCAGTAACATATATAAACTGTTGTATACATTTATTACCAATCTTAACATCTAATATATAATCAGTTAGATTGTCAGTGTCCATAATATATATTGGATAATAATATACATCCTGGTACTTACCGTATTATTAATATCAGTAACATATATAAACTGTTGTATACATTTATTACCAATCTTAACATCTAATATATAAGCAGAAAGAGCACCCATGTCTTTATCAGGATACAACCAAGATACAGTAAGAGTTCTACTATTGATGTTGGTTACAGTTAAATCTTTAACAGGCTCAGACCCTAAATAAAACATTTTTAACAATTACTTCAAAAACTTTGATCCTGAAAAAACAAAGTCTAATAAAGAAGATTCCCTGTTTTTAAAGGGAAATGTTGTCTATCATATATTAAAAATATTTTCAAATTATTGAATTCTTTGGTGGTTTACTGCAGTAAAATGGTGTGATGGTATTTATTTTTCATCCATTTTTTTTACAATTGAGAGCTTTATTTAATCAAAAGATTTTTCATTTTGGATTCATGAATGTTAATCAATTATTTAATTAAGACAAATTTAACCATTTTACATGAATATATACTGAACATCTCACAAAGAACAGTCACTAACCTTCTGATCGTGTGTCGAAAGTCATTGAAAACTCTGCACTATTCTTTCCTTTATATATAGCGATGATACTGATATTGTATGTTCTACCAGATTGTAATGTGTTAGCTGGTACATTAATACTATTATTAGGAGGTTGTTGTTTGAAAGGGTTGTTAAGACCTGGTCCTGTTATTTCTACACTGTAATTATCCACTCCTCCGACTGGTCTACCAAATATAATAATCATATCTTTAGTGGTATTATAGTCATTATTAGAATCTAAGGGTCCAGGTGCACCAGGATCTAGAAATAAAAATGATGAAACAGTCTTACATTTTAAATTATGAAAATGGATTGGAAGCTTAAGTGAAATTATTGTTTTGACAGGTTATGTTTATATTTAAATAGTAAATAACATAAACATTTATTAATAGTGTATGTTTCATCCTGTCAACAACTGACAGCTTTATCAGAATATAAATAAATCATCCAAAAGGCTTCTATCCCGATCTTATGATAATTGACAGACTTTCTTAATGGAAACCAGTGTCTTATTTGTTTAATATCAATTTCGGGGCAGTTGAAGACTAGAATGAATCAAATTAGGTGTCTAATTATGATCCTATAAATTATGCTACATGTCATGTAATTCATTCTATTACCATCTCTTTGAACCATTTCAAAATAATGTTTGAGCCTAGGATTAATATGTTACTTACTAGTACTATCACTTAGAGTCTGAACAGACACAGCATCATCAATAATACTACCTCTATCAGTTCTAACTCTAGCTGTTATCTTAATATTAGTATAATCAGTTCCTGGTGATAGACCAGTTACTATACCAGTACGAGCTGTGTTACTTTGAATAGTTGTATCTTGAAAACTGTTACCATTTCCACTGATCACATATCCATTAATATAAGTATCACTTGATACATTCCATGTGAAAGTTAAGCTATTGTTAGTTGAATCTGATACTTTAAAATCTGTTGGTTTCAATTCAGACACTTGAAAAAAAAGAAACAATATTACAGACAACAATTAACATAGCGAATAATTGTATTGTCAAATATTCATTTGAAAATACATTTATAATAGATGGACTGTAAAAAGCATTGTTTGAAAAACAATGGGGTTTAAATTATTTATCAAATAATTAATTTTAATAAGGTGAAATGGCATATGAATCTCTTGTCTTAGATACACACATTCTAGTTAACGCCTACAAAGATACTTTTAAACATTCAAGGAACAAAATTCAAAAAGGATCTTGATAAGAAATAGTGTCTAACCTTGGAAAATTTAGTTTTTGCATTTTTTGAAAAATGAATAGTAGTCATTATATCTTTTGCAAATTTCTTTTAACCTTTATATATCAGCTAAATTATTATCTGGTTTACATTGATTACCAGATGTATATTGACCAGGTTTATATTTACAGAATCAGAAACTTGATAACTTTAAATTATTTATATGTATTACTCAATATAGATATATAATTACCTGGTTTACATTCATTGGCAGATTTATAATAACCAGATTTACATTTACATGTTGAAGTTCCATTATAACATATCAAATCAGGAATACAAGCTTGACTTGAATTACTACAATCTCCATTATATCCTAATTCTATAATATAAAATAAATATATTATGTACTATAAGCAGTATTTTATTTTTATTAGTCTAATAAGCAGTTTTAGTTTTGATGGGATTTTATTTCCATAATATTTTATCTGTTCTTGAGATATATTTATATATATTTTTAAACATGGAATGTGTCTGATCTCAATGCGAAACGTTTATGATAAATGTTGTACAGTGAAACTACGAAATTTCTATCCAAATATGTTTTGGTGAAAAAGAAACATCTTAAATACCCATATGATGCAGGATACACTAAAAGAGCAGCTGTTTCTGAATTAAAAACTAATAATTATCATATTTTATTCAAAATATATGATACATATAAAGAAATGCATCAATGTAATATTTGTAGACAGATACTACAAATCATAACATATAAACCATACTTATTTACTCTTTTTAAAATATACAAAAATAAAACTTACTTGGATAACAATAATTCATAAACAAATAATGTGTACTGTTACATCCACATATTTTGTTATTACATTGTAAATTACCAGTACATGGCTGTACAGAGTTACAGCTACTACCAGATACTTGTTCTATAAAATAAATTATCATAAGTATTATTACATGTTACATGAAATTCATGCACTGGAAATAGTAAAAATAGATAGTCAAATTTTCTCATGTCTGTAAATGTATAGCACATATAAGATAGTCTAATGCATATAAAAAATAAATCTCTATTTCAATAACATAGGTCTCTAGCCACAAAGTTATTCCTCAGGAATAATGATATTAATAAAGCTGTTCATTCTTCTACTTACTTGTAGTGGTTGATACTGGCTGTGATTTAACTTCATAATTTGACTTTCTATCAGTATTAACTATAGATATAACTATAATATTGTACACGGTACCAGGTTGTAGACCTGTTATATCACTAGATGTAGCAGTTTTATCAATATTTTCTTTTTTTTTAGTACCATTAACTTCTATACTAATACTTGATATATATTCAATATTGGATGGTAGTGTCCATGTAACTGTTGAAGTGTTAGTCTTAGGATCAGTACCAACAATTGTAGTTTTCAACTCTGAAGCTGTAATACAAAATGATTCAAAAATTAAAATAATTAGTTAATTACAAACCATAAAAATTTGTCTGCAATAATATGACCTTTTTTTCTTACTATTTCTGTTTATAGAATATTAAATAATAGGCACAGGACATAAAAACAGCAAAATAAACAATAAACTGAATTTTTTATGTAGGTTTACTCAAGAATTAGTAGAAATAGTTATGCTTACCAAAGTATGAATGAGTTGAAATCAATTAGACAAACCTTTCTAACTTAGTTATTTGCACAAGATTACAATCATTATTTCTTATTGATAAATGTAAGTCTTTGTAGTATTAACTAATGCAGAAAATATACGAAACAATGTCAGACTAATAATGATGTCGATTTACAAATATAATCTCCATAAAGAATACTGCATAATCCAATTGGACTTTGTCATATATATCATCAAATAGTCCTTGTTTCCTTGTTACACTACGCAAAAAAACACTATTTGAATAAACAACTGGCTCTACCAGATTTTGTGATTGATCCAGAAAAGCTAATTTCTCATGGAGCCAGATTGTTATTTGTGGACCTATTTTTTTAATGACAACTTTATACTTTATATTTCAATAAGAAAAGAACATCCTCATTTAGTAATCTTTTCTGGAAATTTACTCACTGTTTAAATGATGTCAAGAAGTCCAGAAATTTAAAAATTGCCAATAATATCATTTTGATATTGATAGTGTCACTTTACTATATTAGTCATTATATTGACTGAGTCAGTTTAGCAAGATTAATTTAATACATCTGTGAATGTAAAGTAATATTGAGTACCCGTAACCTTCTCAACTTCTATACTCATCATTTTGCTACGTCTTTTACTTAAGCATATCTAAACCAGTCATAAAAGAATTACAATGTAGTAGAAATATTTGGTGGAAAATTGGAAACCCCAAAAACATATTGAATATGATCTATATACAAGTAGGGCTGAAAATTTTTTTTTTTTCACAGACAGAAGTTAAAGCCTAGAACTGTTATATATTTCAAAAGTTGATTATCTATTGAAAACCTTAAAGTTACACTGGAATATCTTCAACTTTTATTTCTATTAGAAAATAAGTAGATAATCTTTACTACTGATATTTAATGCGACTATATCACTACTGATATTTAAAGTATCAAATTTAACAATTATTTATAATTATGATATTGATCATGCTATTTGAGGGATTTTCTAGCACTCCAGAAGCTAAATTCTGTAAAGTGATTTTCTAAAGAGGTCAGTTCCAAGTCAACTACACCATTTGTCAATCTGTTTATATTTTATTTTATGATACAACCTACCATTTTTACACTGATTGTTGTTGTTTGTATATAAACCTTCTTTACAATAACAGTTGTTACCACTTCCAATATCTACACATTCTATATTTGTACCATCTTTACATTGATCATTTTTATCACATGGTTCTCTGTATCCAGCCTCTGTAAAATAATCAAATATTATCAGCTATGATTATTCTTGAAAACTTCAATTTCAGAACAAAGAGATTTATTATGGTTCTGTTCACATTGTAAAACTAGAATTTATTTTCCATTGGAAATTTTAGAAATACTGAACCTGAAAACAATGTCAAAATATGTATTTTTTTTCTAATTCAAACCCCAAAATTATGTAGGAAAACACAAGTGATTTCAAGAATCAGATACTTTTTTAATTTCATGTAAATTTAAATTTCTAGTGTATTTGTCTTGAGAACAGAATAGAGTGAATTCTTTTAAATAAACTTTTACATGCTTTCTTTACTGTAAGTTCCCTATTCCTGCCCAGTACTCTAATCTAATAAGGACAGAACAATTACACCTGTAGATATGTTCCATCTTTGTCTAATTATCCATTTCTAGCAACTGGGACATCAAATACAATATAACTGGTGAATCAAATATTAATTTTTACATGTGATTTATTTGTGATTAGGAATGCCACCACCAAAGAAGTGAAGAAAAACGTAACACAATTAAGAAAACAGTATAATTCGATGAAATAAAACTTACTAGGTGTAGTAAAGGTGATATAAGGTTGATCTGATGGTACAACTAGAGAAGGGTTTCTGTCAGTTTTAACAACAGTTTCAACTCTAACGTTTGTATACTGTGTATTTGGTGTTAGCCCAGTAATTGTTACTGTCCGTTTTGTTTTATCTATCTGAGTTTTTTCAATATTTGGCCCATTTCCTGTTATATTAAAACTCTGTATAGCATCTTTGACAGGAACTATCCAGTTTATAGTTACACTATTTGATGTTAAACCTCCTGTTGTAACACCTGTTGGTTTTAGTTCAGTAACTACAATAAGAAAATATAGTATAACTTAAATTTAAATAAGAGTAATTAATTTTCCAGAAATATTCAACTGATTTGTTTAGGTGTTTAAAAATTCAAATAAGGTGATTAAATACCCAAAAAACATATTTTGATGTCTCCATATACATGTATTATGAAATGATCTAGTTATTAGGACATGATATTCTTCATCTGCAATATGACCAATCAAATTTTCTGATGTGAGCTTTGAATTAAGGTTTACAGATTAGCATCATGTGGTAGTAAAGTTTGATATTGGTGATATAAAATCAATATGTTAGACTTAAAACTCAAAGAAACATAACAAAAATTATCTTGTCAAAAGCAGATTTTACTCCAATTAAACTTTTAATAAAATATAGAAAGAAGGCTAATCATCATTATATTTGTCATTACATGAAAAATTTGATCTTCATCAAACAGTACTTTTCCAGTTACAGAAATAATTTTGTTTTGTCCGATTCTATCTAAACACATCCTTGACTTCACACTTATCAATTACATTATTTTCTTGTAACCAGAAGTCATCAAGATAATAAAAAATCTACCTTCATGTATATAATATGTAGATAAGTGGAAGTGTTCAGTGAAGTTTGAATCTTATTCATGTCAAGAAAATATTATCTCGATAGAATTGACCGTTTGAGGTGAATCTCTCACTCTTCAAGTAACATTATACCTGTTACAGATTAAATATTTCTCAATATTAACAAATTAATAATGATAATAATAAATATAATACTCACCTGGTTTACACACAGTGTTGTTTGTATAGAAATTCTCATTACAGGTACATGTTGATACGCCATTGTCTATATAACAACTACCATTTATAACTTGACAAGAGTCTGCTGTTGTGGTACAAGGATCACCATATCCTCCTTCTGAAAATACATATAACAATTCATCATTAACAAATATTACAAATTAAACAGTTGATTAATTAATTTCCTTCCAAAAGATTCTTTACTTACACTAAAGTCAACTTCCCTGAAAGAATACAAATTAACAAACAAAAATTCTTATAATTACAAATTCAATTTCATTACAGGCCAAGCCAATTTAAAACAAAACAAGAATTCCACTTCTTTTATTATGGTTAAATTACAATGTAATGATCTAATTCAAATGTCTTTAGTTTGCTACAAATACCATTAAATTATAATATCAAAATGTAAAGCAAAATATCTGTAAAATAAAAGATTATAGCTTGCCAGGCATATACTCTCCCTAGCAGCTTTGATATTTAATAAAAATAGTATGCAGAATAGTAGTAATCGCCAGCATAACATCTTCAACCTTCAGTCATACACTTCTTGAACTATCTTAGGTGATAAATCAACAATATTATCAATATCTGGCAAGAAATGTACCTTCTAGAGTGTATTCGAGCAATTGTTGACAGACCCACGGACATCGGTGAACAAAATACATGCACCAAATTTTATTAAATGAATAATACATCTTGACATTTAATTCAAAAATGTTTTGACATTTTCAGAAAGAGAATTAATTGCAAAAATATTTTAATTTTCATACCAAATAGTAGCTTAGTCAAAATTATTTTTGATTAAGAATTAATATATGATTTAAAATTTTTCTATTTATTTCACCAAATTCAGTAAACATCAAATGAATCGCTTTACTGCTAGGTATTGCTAACCCATCAGAAAGTCTTCTGTGATTGCCTTTTGCTACTCAATTCCTTTGGAATCACCACTTCATGAGGTTGTATAACAATACCATGTAAAGATACAGAAATTTTAGTTCAATTTATTTCATTTTGCATGATAAATACTAATTGTAAATCTGACATCCTGGCTTTAATTAAAGTTTGATCTCATAAGGTAGTTGACAGAAAAGTTAAGTAAAAATCTATCAGTTCAGTACTTGACATTCACATCACATCACAAAAAAGTGGTTATGAATAAGCTCTCATTGAGTAGGGCATTATATTGGATGAAATGTAATGTTTATGTAAATAAAATAAAGTTATTTGAGTTTCAGATTTTAAAAATTAAAAAATCATCTCCTTTAGATTTCATTAATAATTTGTTTATAATTATAAACTTAAGATTGTCAATCAATATACTAAACTATGACTGAAGAGTGTAATTGATGACATGGCATTATGACATAAATATAATCAAGGTTTAACCAAAGAGTTATAAATATTTATTTTATATATCTATGGGTTATATCTCTTTGAGACTGATGTAGAGTTAAATAGTTATTCATTATATTGTGGGTGACCACTTCAAACCATGTATGAATTACATGTTGCAAAATTTTCTTTTCAGAATAAAAAGCAAAAATGTTTATGGGTCTTAAAAATATGCCAAATGTTTGCATAAAAATATTTTAACTGATTTTTTAGTACATTATGTTATACAGTTTTGATATCTGAAATGTAATTCATAACTATTCATATACTAAAATCCTGTACATTAATCTATTTAAAACTCTTACCTATTTATCCTACTGTATACAATCAATTAATTGTTCCTACTGATTATTTTTCTATATATTTTATATACCTTCTTGTATTATATTTTCTCATTTCACCTGAATCAGGTGATGTAGATTGTTTGAACGTTGTGTTTTATAATAATAAGGCCTAGTATACCATAAAAGTTTGTACCGTCTAAATGTGACTAAAGGATTATGGTATACAATGATTTTCTGTTTTTATTCACAGTAAAAAAAAAAGAATTAAACCTTGTATATGGTATTATTTGAAGATGTATTAAATCTGGTTATATATTTAGTATACATTTTGGTTAATTGGTGATTTGGGGTTATTTACAATCATCTTGGAATAAAAGGTTTGATCACAACATCTGTATTTTTACAAGAATTTGAATGATACAAAAAATTCAGAAGCACCGAACATGGAATATGTACAGAAGCAGTTACCCACAATGTTCAGTTCAATCAGGAAAGATTATCAGACTCTATTTTAAATATACATTGACAACTAGTCTGAATGAGGATTAAAAGTAAGAAAAAAAACATAAATTGAAAAAAAAAAATCATAAACTATTTTCAGTCTACATTTAACTACCAGTAAGAAAAACAATTCAAATTTTCAAAACAAAAATTTTCTAGATACATCAAATGTCTCATAAAAAACTTTAATTAAAGTATGTTAGCTTTGACCAATTTTACCTTCTTTAGTAAAAAGAAATCTCCAGCTGATCAGTAATAGTGTAATAGCATTGCAGTACACAATGACAACACTTTGCCAGGACAGCTGCATTAGTCTACATTTTTTCAATGTAGTCTACTTTATACTATAGAGAACTGTTTTCATTCATTTCTGTAGCAAACTTGGCCTTGAATTATTGTCCAATTAGACAGACAAGAAGCTATTCCCATGCGATTCCCTCTAACCTGAATTTCTGACTCATTGACAAGTGGAAATGGGGAAGGAAAGTTTGAAAGTATTATCTCAACCCATGCCTGGGTTTAATCAAGCTTTGCAAACATCTCACTGAGTCACCACTGCTCCTGATTATGGAATGAATAATGAACATTATTTTAAAAATCCATAACATTCTTGATGTCCAAATATAATAAGATCTATATCAAATGCAATTCATATAATTAATTACTATTAATAAAAAAAAAATCCTTTATTACATTAGAGATTTTAGAAAGAAGATTGAAACTAGAGTATATAAAGCATTTTTCAAGGACTATTTTATGATTTTGTTGTAAAGCATCCATTATGATTTAAACAAACAAGTATTCTACAAAGAATTAAAAGAAAATCCTATAAATAGCTAATTTTAGACTACACTATATTTATCTTGATATTAACTTACTCTGAAGACAATTATTATTACCATCATGATAATGAGTAATATCACAACCACATTTACCATTAGATAAACATGTCATGTTACCAAGACATACAGTGGTATTGTTACATATTCCATTAAACCCTGGTTCTAATATATAAAGTAATCATGAGTACAAGCCAATTTTGACACAAGAAACATTTAAGAAACTGAATTTGGCATATTATCAAAAAAAAATTTCATAAAGCTAGAATTTTGTCAATCAATTTATATTTATTATTATTTAATTATATGGTGCTGTATTTGTTACCTCTGGGAATTATGTAAAATAGACTGTTGAGATGGTAAATAGCATTGATTTGTTTTTTCAGAAGATGTCTATTTTGGGTAGCTACATGTAAAATAATGTTAGACAGGCAATCTAAATTTTCACTTTGATATAATAATTATGCAAATAGAGTTTATTTCTCTCTGAAGAGCATGTGTCTGTACTGATTTTTTAAATGTGTCATGAATAGAATCAAGTGGTAATAACAACTTCCTAGCAGGAAACTTCCTACTTCCTAGAGGTAACAAATACAGCATAAATCACAGTGGGGATTCAAATATATTTTTAATAAAATATTCTTTCCAAAAATCAATACTGGAAAAGATTGGACTATTACCTGAAGTTAAGCTACAGAATGTTTAAATAGTACAGAATAAAGAGTGCTGTAAATAGTAGTTCTTTGAAAATTGTATAATATTATTCTCAACAGTAATATGATTCATTAAATGAGCTAATATAGTAAAATTAAATGAAAAAAATTATAACATTTATGGAAACATAATGACTGTTGTAGTTATGTTCTGTACATAACATGATTAAATATATGAACTAATAATCCATGAAAGTAACACCATCAAAACAGTTTACTGTATGAATTATGATAATTGTATATTATTATTCTAAGTGTTATGTACATCAACATGATTAATTATATGAACTAATAATCCATGAAAGTAACTCCATAAAAAATGTTTATTGTATGAATTATGATAATTGTATATTATTCTTCTACTAGATGTTCTGCATAGTAACATGATTTATTGTGTGAACATGTAATCCATTATGATTAATAAAAATTTTCTACTATTCTATTTTCTAAAGTACAATCGATTACATTACTTTACATCCAGGTTTAATTTTACAAAATAAATCAGAAGTCATTCTACTTTTAGGAGAAAAAAAGAAATAGCATGAGTGAATAATCCTTGAAAATGTATAAAATACTTCTACTGAATGATGTGAAGTTTAATTGTGTGAATTAAACAGCTAATTTTATTTGTTTCAAAAAGTCACACAAGAAAACATTTGTAATGATATATTACAAACTATGTACTATAGGCCTACACATATCATAATAAACTTACTTGCTATACAATTATTACCATCATGATAATGAGTATTATCACAACCACATTTACCATTAGATAAACATGTCAAGTTACCAAGACATCCAGGGGTACTGTTACATGTCATACTAAATCCTGGTTCTAATAAATTAACACATAGATACATTCTAGTTATTTATATTAAACAACAGTTTTTATCAGTATGATAATTGATTATTCAAAAGAAGAATTTTATATTTCAGTCATATCCTATCAAAATTTAAAATATTTAACTGATCTGCTTTGACTTATTTTTGTCAAAGCATGAAGAATAAAGTATTCAATAAAAACTTCAGAGATACTCTAAATGATAAAATCTACACAGTACTATATTTATTTTAGTAATAACTTACTCTGAAGACATTTATTACTTCCATCATGATAATAAGTAATATCACAACCACATTTACCATTAGATAAACATGTCAAGTTACCAAGACATCCAGTGATATTGGTACATGTTCCATTAAACTCAGGTTCTAATAAATTAATACATATATACATTCTAGTTATTCATATCAAACAAACAGTTTTCATCCAATTATTTGATTATAAAATCTTTTATACCTGTAAATTCTATCAATATTTTTATTTCAAAAGCACATCAATTTGATTCAAGATGATGTGGTTTCATAAGGTAAACATAATATTGGTATAATTTTAAGTATAGGCCTACCGGTAATCTGAATTTTATATGAGCTGGTTGGTGTCAATAATATACAATTCCTTTTTTAATCATTTTCAGATCATTTTGTTCAATTTTTTTTTGTTTACCCAAAAGATCAGTGGTTTCTTTGCCTCAAACCAAATCTTCTGTTGGGTAGAGTAAGATGTCTTCAATATTTGTAGATCAGCTTGATAAATTATGAGGAAAAAAGGCATTTAAATTTATACTATAATTTTATTAATGACAAGGAAACTTACTCTGAAGACAATTATTACTTCCATCATGATAATAAGTATCATTACAACCACATGTGCCATTAGATAAACATGTCAAGTTACCATGACATCCAGTGGTACTGTTACATGTTTCTTCAAATCCTGGTTCTAATAAATTAACACATAGATACATTCTAGTTATTTATATAAAACAACAGTTTTTATCCGTATGAAGATATTTGATTACTATTCAATATGAGAATTTTATACTATACTCAGAAAAGGCTATCAATATCTTAAATCTAAACTGTCTTTGAATTATTTTTATATTTGATAAAAACAATATGAACAGAAACTAGAATTGCTTACAATTATGAACGTATTATTATAAAATATTATGTACCGGTAGGCTAAATTTGCAAAGACCTACATCTAGACAATATATTGAATATCATTTGACCTAGTTTTCAAAGTCATAAAATAATTAGGTCACACCTTCCGTAACGGTTAAAGATGGCGAAAATATGAAAATTAACAATTTTTGCTGTATTTAAGTACACTTATCTCTATGAATTTTTTAAGTAAGCCAAATCAAAAAATATCTCCTCGTAGACAATATATTGAATATTATTTGACCTAATTTTCAAGGTCATAGATTAAGTGGGTCACACCTTCCTTAGCCGTTAAAGTGACCTAATTTTGAAAAAATCGAAATTTGAATAATTCGAAAAAAAATACGTAATATAAAAATCGGTCTCCAAGAAAAGGTAGATTAAATATCCAATGTATCTATGTGCTAAATTTCATCAAAATCGGTCTATCAATAGTGTCTGAAATTCAGCTTTAAGAATTGTAACGAAAATTCAAAATGGCGGCAAATATGGAAGCCTGACCTAATTATTTAGGTCAAAACGATTACTATTGACAAGTTATTTATAAAACAGTTTTCCGTTTTCACCTAGTTGTTATAGACCGGAAGTTACGTAATTACGTCATTTGAGGCTTAACCGGAAGTCAATTTTTTTTTCAAAATTTTTCAATATTCATAATCATATCGCCTATCAACTGCTAAAGTTTCAAAATTTTACAATCTATATTAAACAAGAAATAAAGGTCTGAAAAGATGTTGCCGATGACCCTTGAATATTGAATTGCAAATCGTGGGTAAAAGATTTAACCAAATTGCATAAAACCTATAATTGTTAGTTTACAAATACATTGAACTTTTCAAATCTGAAAATCTGGTCAAAATCGAACTGAAAATAAACTTGCTAAAGCAAAAAAACCTGAACTTCCGGTTCTCACTTCCGGTCAGAGATAGAACTTCCGGTTTTGATTTATTTGATAATTGAAATCATTCTAAGATCAACTGTAGATTTAGAATTTCTGTACCTTTTGCCAGTTTGTCTGCAAACTCATCTGAGGATCGCAAAAAAAAAAAAAAAAACGATTACAATACGTTTTCGCCAAAGTCGAAATACGTAACTAAACTATGTATTTTTTAAATCTATGTTCAGCTAATTTCAATATAATCTACAGTTTGTAATATAAAAATTTTCAAAGGACAAGATTATGGTCTTTAACTGCCACTGTTATAGTATTATGACATTGAACCTGTGCAGTTGATACCTCTACAAATCAAATTCTAGTCTCATAATTAATATCATAATTTAAAGTTTATGGCTAAAATGACAGTGATAATTTACTTTTAACAATGGCTTTAATATAGGATGCAGGTTTATTGTATAGATGAAATCGAAAAATCAACATTAAATTCTGACATTTTTTTTTTTTAGAATGACAAGGTTTTCATTGCACATTGTGATGACATTAATATTATCGTGATGTCATTTGCGAAATTTTTCTATTTGAATATTCCTGAAAAAATGTTGATAATAGTCAATATGACACTATAATATGAAGATTAAGTACCGTTACAAAGAATATTTTTATGGTAAGAAGCAAATATCACTGAAGATTTGATTCAATGCATACTTCAGAATAAGGGCAACACATGTCAATTCTCAGAAAAAAATATTTGGCAGGGAAGGGTTAATGTAAACAGCTATGTAAAGAGACATTCCTTTGTATATATCAGATATGAATTAAAAGAAATCAAATTTAAGTTTTATTCCTGGTTACCACACAGATATAATCTAACTATTCATATCATACAACAGTTTTCATGAATTAAGATTTTTGTTTTTACTCAGTAGAAAAAAATATTTCAAATTGAAATCCAACTGATCTACTTTGAAGCATTGGATTTTTCTAAAAAGAGAGGAAAAAACTAAACTACCTATTGTTTTTCTACCTTCAACTAATTTCAATCTTAATTAAAATTGGTTAAATGCAATGAGGCTAATGTATATTACAAGTTCAATGTTGCAAATGTAAGAAGTAAATGCAAAATGTAGAATACAACAATAGTAAACCAATGCTGCTAATGTAAATAAAAATCCCCTATAAACTGACTTCCCCTCTATATGATATCACAAGCACGAGTGGCATAAAAACCATATCCACAAGTTATACTTAATATGTAAATTATCGTTACTGATGAATAAAGCGCATGCGTTGAATGATGACACCCTTTTGCCCCGCCCATAGAATACCAAAATAGTTTTTCAATGGCCTGTTTTCAACTTGAAACAAGAATATAATTTTTATCCAACTGAAGAATTTTGAGGTTTTTTTTATCTAGTATGCATCACAGACAAAGTACATAAGACAAAAACTCATCTAAAACAAGTGGTTCTAATAATGGAAATAAGCAAATGTGTTAAACGATGACAGCCTTTGGCTCCGCCCATAGAATACCAATATGTTTATTCAATGGTCTACAAGAAAATAACTTTTATCCAACTAAAAATTTGAAATTTTTTTTTTTGATTTAGAATTCATCACAGACATAGTACCGGTACATGAGAAAAAAACTCATCTAAAACAAATTTATTATGCAATTTATTACACTTTTATGTATTACCACTGCTACCTTAACACTGGCATTTATCATGGTTAAGAGGGGTTTCACTGTTCATTTAAATTTAACAATAGCATTTTCTCATTCAAATATTGGCTTCACATTAGGTTAAGTTTATTTTGGGACACAACTCTCAACTACTTAAATTAATGTGATGTTAACCGCTTGGAAAGATGACGAGATATCTCGCACATGTCGCCATGACGTCGTCACGGATGACGAGATAACTCGCAAAAGCACCTTGTGTTCCACCGGTGATCTGTACCGGAATCAAGAACATTCTTATGTTTTGTTTATGAGCCTAAAAGAGTTGGCAGAGGTAAGAGTTTTCTCCCGTTCCATCATTGCGTCTGCAAACAAACGAAAATTCAATTTAGATGAAAAGGAGATCAGAAATATGTTTGTAGATTTGGGATCGTCGTCAGATGAAGATGAAAACTCAAGTGAAGATAGCGATGATGAATCGGAGGAAACAGATCAAGAATAAGAGTTTTCAAGGGCGAATTCGACAATCACAATTGCAACCACAATAGAATTTTTGACGCAATTTTACTAAGTCAAGGGCAATAACTCAAAACTCTTCATTTAAAAATCGTTGAATTCAAACTTGACTGCCGTCATATCAATTTCAATACTCATACCAAGTTTCATCAAAATCCTTTGAAAATTGTAACCTCTATTGCACCAACAATAAAAGTTTACTAAGTCAAGGGCAATAACTCAAAAGCCACTGTTTATCTAAAAATCTTCAAATTCGAACTTGACCGCCGTCTTATCAATTCCAATGCTCACACAGAGTTTCATCAAAATCCATTGAAAATTGTAGCTTCTGTTGTGTCTATAACAAATATACAGACAGGGGCAATAACTCAAAAACTGTTCATTGAAAAAATCTTCAAAATCGAAACGCTGTCAAAGCTGTTTAATCAATTATAATGCTCATTAAAGTCCATGGAGATTTGTAGCTTCTATAGTCTCCACAACAAATGTTGACGGACCGACAGACCAACAGACCGTCGGCCAGGGGCGAAAACAATATACGTCAACATATTCATATGGGTGAATAAAAAATTTATAATCAAAGAACTGTAAATTTTAGAGGACAAGAATTCATATAGAATCTAATTGAAAGTTCATCTATTATAAAAAATATATAGCAGGGGTGTCATTAGTAGCCGGCAGCCGACGAAAAACGACGGTTACTCTGGTCAATACGGCCGTCTACTTTTACCCGGCGTCAAAAATTTCCAGCGAAAAAATTGACCCAAAACAAGTTTTATAACTATTGAAATTATAATGAACATCGAAATGTAGTTATTTCTTTTATATTCACCAGTTAATATCAATTATATGGCCACAAAAAAGTTATTATATGCCAAGTTGTAAAACCAAATTTTTCTTGCTCTCTGCGCCTCTACATTTATTCATGCAGCCACCTACTTTTCTCCTTTCCCCTCCTACTCGAAATATCATTGACACCCCTGTATAGTATAAGAAATGTGGTAGGGATGCTAGGTATTACACATAGAAACATATTTTTTGTAAAATCGGCAAGTTAATGTTTGTGTAATTGTAAGGTAATTGGTGTATATCATCTACAATTATATTCTTTTTTTAAATTTCAAATCTTTTTTTCAATTTTTCTAATTTTCCAAATCATAATGTTGATTGGATGTTTCTTTAATAATTGTAGATGAGCTGCTCTATTTGTGAGGGTTAAAAAGCATTAAAATTTGCCTCAAAGCAATCATATCAATGACAAGACAACTTACTCTGTAGACAATTGTTCTCTTTATGATAATGAATATTATCACAACGACATGTATCAGTAAAACATGTCAAGTTACCAAGACATCCAGTGATATTGGTACATGTTCCATTAAACTCAGGTTCTAATAAATTAATAGATAGATACATTCTAGTTATTCATATCTCATAAGATGTTGATTCACATTGTAATGTAAAATTAAAGTGTATATTTAGTGAAAGAAACATGAGACATGAAAAAATAATTAGATTATATAAAATTTTAATTGTTGTAAGATATGGAATTTACTACTGTGCTTTTCACTTTCCTTTAGTTTATAATCAAATAAATATTAATACTTTATCTACAGCTTTAAATTTCTTATCTATAAGTAATACACAAAATTATCCACAAGAATAATTCATATGCATTGACATATTAAATACAGTGCCATAATATACTAAGATTTCCTGCTAACTGATGGTATTCACTACTTTTCAGGAATTCTGTGGTCAAATATTGGATTCACATTTTATGAGGTTAAACTTGGTGTACAATTAACTCTCAACTAATTTAACTACTGTGATGTTAAAAAGCATTAAACTTAATTTATTGACAATTATTATTATTTTTATGTTATTGAGTTCCCTTCACAACCACATTTACCATCAGATAAACATGTCATTACCAAGACATTCGTGGACACTAATACAAGTTCTATTTAAACCTTGCTCTAATTATTGTAAATACATGTATCATCGACTAAAATGTGTATCTCTTGACTAACAAATGGGTTTGATATCTTTAAAGCAAAAAACTGTCCAACTCTCAAATCTAATTATTTGGCCATCATGATAAGTTTAGTAGATATGAAAAAAGAAGAAATCCTTTGTTTGGTTGCAACTTAATGATATTTTAACAAATTATACCATTATTAAACTCCTCACTTTATATTGAAATATTTCAAAATATAAACTTTGAATTATAGCAAGTAAGTTGTATTTCTAATTCAATATGAGTAATAAGTATCAACTTATATCTACCTATAGAAACAAAAACAGGACACAGATCCAAAAATCTCAAGAAATGTTCTTAATTCAATTAAGATAGGTAGCAGTGCAAAAACATATAAGATATCTGGATAAGAATATAATATAACATTGTATAACAAGGTGTTATATATAAGAATATAACATTGTATAACAAGGTGTTATATATAAGAATATAACATTGTAACACAAGGTGTTTTTGTGGTTTAAACAATCTATCTTTAAAAAAACATTATGTGTAAATGTTTGAAGACAAGAATTTATAAAGAAATCTAATTAAAAGTTTATCTATTATAATATTCTTAGTATGAAAAATATATATATATGTGTATAAGAAATATGGTGGAGGGATGGAAGGGAAGAAAGCCAGGTATAATATTACACATATAAACATATTTTTTTTTAAAATCTGCATGTTAATGTTTGTGTAATTGTAAGGTTTTGTGACTATCATTAAAAAGTTTCTATAATAATTGTAGATGAGCTGCTCTATTTGTGAGGGTTAAAAAGCATTAAAATTTGCCTCAAAGCAATTATATCAATGACAAGACAACTTACTCTGAAGACAATTATTATTACCATCATGATAATGAGTATTTTCACAACCACAATTTTCCATTACCATTAGGTAAACATTTTAAGCTACCAAGACATCCAGTGGTACTGTTACATGTTTCTTCATATACTGGTTCTAATACATAGATACATTCTAGTTATTCATATCATATGAGATGATGGTTTACATTGTAATATGTCAATATGTCTTTAGTAAAAGAAACATGAGACATGAAAAAAAAAAATTAGAACAAATAAAATTTTAAATGTTATAAGATATGGGAATTTACTACTGTGCTTTTCACTTTCCTTATGTTTTAATCAAATAAATTAAATAAATTTTATACAGCTTTAAATTTCTAATCTATGAGTAATACACAAAATTATCCCTCAGAACCTCTTTTACAAGTAAAAATAATAATTTTCATTGACATATTAAATACAGTGCCATTATTAGATATCCTGCTATAATATACATGTACATGTATTAATACTTTAAATTTCTAATCTATGAGTTATATACAAAAATTATCCATCAGAACCTCAATTTTTAAAATTTTAAAAAATAAATAAAATTTTATTTCTTTTATATTCACCATTAAAATTAAATATCCCAAAAATTATTAATAATTTAAAAAAATTTTTTTCTTGGTTTTTCAAAAAAATTCCCTCAGAACCTCCTTTCCCCCCTTTTAAAAAAAAAATTTTATTGACATTTATATAAGTGTTAAATTTGGTATTCCTGAAAATATTTTTTTAAAATTTTTAATTAAAGGTTAATTTAAAAAATTTTTTTCCCTCAAATTATTTCTTTTTAAAAAAATTTTAAACTTTTTTTAATTTTTTAATTTTTAAAAATTAAAATTTTTTGGGTTTTCCCTTTAATAAAGTATTCCTATTTTAGGGTTCAAAAATTGCCTTTTAAAGTCTTAATTAAAAAAAATTTAAAAATTTTTTTTATGATAAGAAAATTTTAAAAAATTTTGAAAAAGAAGAAAAAAAAAATCCTTTTTTTGGTTAAATTTTCCAATTTTAAAACCCTTCTAAAAATTAAAAAGTTTGTTTAATTTTTAATTTTATATTTATAAATGTTAACCAATTGTAAAAGAAAAAAAATTATTTTTAAAAAAACAAGAACAGAAAAAATTAAAAGGGATTTTTTAAAATTTTAAATTGGGTTTTAAAAAATGGGAAGGGAACTGGTTTTATTTCCAAATTTTAAAAAAAAAAATTTTAAAATCTCATTTAAAATTTTTTTTGTTAAAAATTTAAAAAATTTTTGTTTTTTATTTAAATTATAAAATTCTTTTTTAATTTAAAAAATTTTTCAAAATTTTTCAAAAATTTTCCTTTAATTTATTGGGGGTTTCCTTTTGTAAACTCTCCCAAATTTTAGGGTTAAAAAACATTTAAAAATTTATTAAACAAAATTTTTTTACGAAATTCCCCTTAAAACCAAATTTTACCATCAGATAAAAAGAAATTAAAAATTGTACACAAACAATTCCATTTAAAACCTTGGTAAAATTTTAAATACCAAAAATCCCTTGGACTTTTAAATTTTTTCTTATAACTGGTTTAAAACAAAGAAAAACTGTTAATTCAAATCAATTAAGAGGTTTTATTTAAAATTTTTCCAAAATGTTTTAGTGAAAGAAAAAAGAAGAAATCCTTTGTTTGGTTGCAACTTAATGATATTTTAACAAATTATACCATTATTAAACTCCTCACTTTATATTGAAATATTTCAAAATATAAACTTTGAATTATAGCAAGTAAGTTGTATTTCTAATTCAATATGAGTAATAAGTATCAACTTATATCTACCTATAGAAACAAAAACAGGACACAGATCCAAAAATCTCAAGAAATGTTCTTAATTCAATTAAGATAGGTAGCAGTGCAAAAACATATAAGATATCTGGATAAGAATATAATATAACATTGTATAACAAGGTGTTATATATAAGAATATAACATTGTATAACAAGGTGTTATATATAAGAATATAACATTGTAACACAAGGTGTTTTTGTGGTTTAAACAATCTATCTTTAAAAAAACATTATGTGTAAATGTTTGAAGACAAGAATTTATAAAGAAATCTAATTAAAAGTTTATCTATTATAATATTCTTAGTATGAAATATATATATATGTGTATAAGAAATATGGTGGAGGGATGGAAGGGAAGAAAGCCAGGTATAATATTACACATATAAACATATTTTTTGTAAAATCTGCATGTTAATGTTTGTGTAATTGTAAGGTTTTGTGACTATCATTAAAAAGTTTCTATAATAATTGTAGATGAGCTGCTCTATTTGTGAGGGTTAAAAAGCATTAAAATTTGCCTCAAAGCAATTATATCAATGACAAGACAACTTACTCTGAAGACAATTATTATTACCATCATGATAATGAGTATTTTCACAACCACATTTACCATTACCATTAGGTAAACATTTTAAGCTACCAAGACATCCAGTGGTACTGTTACATGTTTCTTCATATACTGGTTCTAATACATAGATACATTCTAGTTATTCATATCATATGAGATGATGGTTTACATTGTAATATGTCAATATGTCTTTAGTAAAAGAAACATGAGACATGAAAAAAATAATTAGAACAAATAAAATTTTAAATGTTATAAGATATGGGAATTTACTACTGTGCTTTTCACTTTCCTTATGTTTCTAATCAAATAAATTAAATAAATTTTATACAGCTTTAAATTTCTAATCTATGAGTAATACACAAAATTATCCCTCAGAACCTCTTTTACAAGTAAAAATAATAATTTTCATTGACATATTAAATACAGTGCCATTATTAGATATCCTGCTATAATATACATGTACATGTATTAATACTTTAAATTTCTAATCTATGAGTTATATACAAAAATTATCCATCAGAACCTCATTTACATGTAAAAATAATAATTTTCATTGACATATTATATACAGTGCCATTATTAGATATCCTGCTATAATATATTAATACTTTAAATTTCTAATCTATGAGTTATATACAAAAATTATCCATCAGAACCTCATTTACATGTAAAAATATTAATTTTCATTGACATATTATATACAGTGCCATTATTAGATATCCTGCTATAATATATTAATACTTTAAATTTCTAATCTATGAGTTATATACAAAAATTATCCATCAGAACCTCATTTACATGTAAAAATATTAATTTTCATTGACATATTATATACAGTGCCATTATATACTTAGATTTCCTTCTAACTGATCTTATTCACTACTTTTATGGTCAAATATTGTCTTCTAAAGTCTAATTAAGAGAAATTTACATATTTGGTTATGATAAGATTAGTAGATATGAAAAAGAAGAAAAAAAGAAATCCTTTGTTTGGTTGAAACTTTTCAACAATTTTTACCATTACTATAAATTAGAACAAGTTAGTTGTATTTCTAATTTTATATGATAACTGTCAACTTATATCTAGCTATAGAAACAAAAATTATTTTTGAGACACAAGATACAGATCCAAAAATCTCAACAAGGGTTTATTTTCTTAATTCAATTCAAACGTGTGGCAGTGAAAAAAATGGGAAGGAAGCTAGGTATAATATTTCACACATAGAAACAAATATTGTGTAAAATCTGCATGTTATTATGTTTGTGTTATTGTAAGGTTTGGTGTTTTACATCTACAATTATATTCTTTTTTAATTTCAAATCATTTTTCAATTTTTCTAATTTTCCAAATCAGTATATTGATTGGAGGTTTCTCTAATAATTGTAGATGAGCTGCTCTATTTGTGAGGGTTAAAAGCATAAAAATTTGCCTCAAAGCAATCATATCAATGACAAGACAACTTACTCTGAAGACAATTATTATTACCATCATGATAATGAGTATTAGTATCACAACCACAATTACCATTACCATTAGGTAAACATTTTAAGCTACCAAGACATCCAGTGGTACTGTCACATGTTTCTTCATATACTGGTTCTAATACATAGATACATTCTAGTTATTCATATCATATGAGATGATGGTTTACATTGTAATATGTCAATATGTCTTTAGTGAAAGAAACCTGAGACATGAAAAAAATAATTAGAACAAATAAAATTTTAAATGTTATAAGATATGGGAATTGACTACTGTGCTTTTCACTTTCCTTATGTTTCTAATCAAATAAATTAAATAAATTTTATACAGCTTTAAATTTCTAATCTATGAGTAATGCACAAAATTATCCCTCAGAACCTCTTTTACAAGTAAAAACTAGAGCCGTACGCCTAACGGCACTGAAGCAGTGCGTTGCATCCACGGATTCGTTCGTTAAGCAAAAGACAAAAAGGGTATATTAAAAAATATTGTGCATTATAAATGGATTTGGATTTCATAACAAACGCTCCCATACCCTCCTTTTCCCCCTTTTTCCCCTCTTTGCCCCTCATCCTTAGCCCTCATCATCAATTAAGATAGGTAATAAGTTAAAATCATAATAAAAAAAATGGATAAAGGGTTGTTTAATCAAAAAAAGATATCCGGATCGCCGAAACTCATATTTTGTAAATCACCCAAACGCAGAGAATAATATCCAGTGGATTGTTTCATATATTAAATTCGCAATTTTCAGATGGCGATGAAACCAAAAGTACACATTGTACAACATACCATTGGATAGACATTGTCGAAAGCTATATACTTTGTACAAATCAAAAGGTCACTAATGGTTTAAGTTGTTGTAAGTTGCCAGGGTGTAACATTGAGACACCACATAATAGCGCGGCTTAAGATTTTAAAATGTATATTGAATAGAGTTCTGTCCCTTAGACCACTATTCCTCAACTGTATATTATTGTTGCATAAGAGATAAAATTTAGAATTCTAAAGGTTGTAATTTCGTTTCAAATATTCCATATTTACATCACCCACAACAGGAAATAAACCAAAATTTATTTATTAATTTAACATATTGTCACTTTGAATCATTTTAACTGGATGTAGAACGATTAAACTAAAAAATAAATTCGGATCGCTGAAACTCATATCTTGTAGATCGCCCAAATGCAACACACATTAAACAGACTGTTTTATAGGAAAAATTCGCAATTTTCAAATGACGATAAAAACGGCTTACAATAAAGCTTTATATATCATTGGATAGAACTTCTCGAGGGCTATCACATTTGTACAGGTCAAAAATTCGCCAAAGGTCAACGTCACAATATACCACCATTCTAATTTTTTTTTAAATTTTATCGTAAAAAAATCAAAATGAAAATCAAAATTAAAAAATCGGTATCCATATATATTTCGGCAACCGGTTATAGATTCTATATACATCAAAATAACACAAATCGAATTATCCCCCGAGACCCTATTTCGATTTAAAGAAAAACACGCACAGTTAGAATAGAAGAAATTACAAAATATGAAATTTTTAAACGCGCAATTTTGATTAAAATACCAAATGTGATATATTAATGGAGAGAGGAGATTAAGCGTTAGAAGAATATGTGAGAAAATCTGACTTATCGAAATTAGGTCACATGATAGAGCTCTTTAAAGTTAAAATTCGTGATTTTCAATTGGCTGCAAAACCGGAAGTAAACATCGGACAACAACACTGAAGATACCATTGGGTAGATATAATCAAGGGCAACAACTTTTGTTCAGGTCAAAAGGTCACCAAAGGTCAAGGTTGCGAAATATGAACCTTGAAAGTTTTGACAATTTCTAAAAAATTTCCACCGGAAATAAAAGAAAAGCAAAAGCGAAATTCAAAAATCCCTTCCCATACTTTTTTGCGCAATCGATGGATGTTTTTAGAAAATCTAAAATTATGCAAATTGGATTTGACCCTGAGAACTTATTGAGAGTTTAACAAAACTTAATCATATCAAGATGGCGGCTGATTCGTTACTTCCGGTTCAGATTTTCTTAATTTAGCATCATTAGATAGACAATTGTAGCTAATTGCAAAAAAAGTTTTTCAAATATCTTTAATATTCCGGAAGTTAACTAATTTAACTACTGTGATGTTAAAAAGCATAAAACTTAATTTTATTGCCAATTATTATTATCATGATATTGAGTTCCTTCACATCTACATTTACCATCAGATGAACATGTCATATTACCAAGATATTCTTTTTCACTAGTAAATGCATTTATTATTGACTTCATGTGTTAATCTTGAGTAGCAAAAGGTTAAACCTATTGCAATTGATATCTTTCAAGCAAAAAACTGCAAAACTCTAAAGTCTAATTAAGAGAAATTTAAATATTTGATCATGATAAGATTAGTAGATATGAAAAAGAAGAAAAAAAGAAATCCTTTGTTTGGTTGAAACATTTCAACAATTTTTACCATTACTATAAATTAGAACAAGTTAGTTGTATTTCTAATTTTATATGATAACTGTCAACTTATATCTAGCTATAGAAACAAAAATTATTTTTGAGACACAAGATACAGATCCAAAAATCTCAACAAGGGTTTATTTTCTTAATTCAATTCAAATGTGTGGCAGTGAAAAAAATGGGAAGGAAGCTAGGTATAATATTTCACACATAAAAACAAATATTGTGTAAAATCTGCATGTTATTATGTTTGTGTTATTGTAAGGTTTGGTGTTTTACATCTACAATTATATTCTTTTTTAATTTCAAATCATTTTTCAATTTTCTAATTTTCCAAATCAGTATATTGATTGGAGGTTTCTCTAATAATTGTAGATGAGCTGCTCTATTTGTGAGTGTTAAAAGCATAAAAATTTACCTCAAAGCAATCATATCAATGACAAGACAACTTACTTGGAAAACAATTATTATTACCATCATGATAATGAGTATTAGTATCACAACCACAATTACCATTACCATTAGGTAAACATTTTAAGCTACCAAGACATCCAGTGGTACTGGTACATGTCATACTAAATTCTGGTTCTAATAAATCAATACATAGATACATTCTATAGTAATTCAAATCACATGAGATGTTGGTTCACATTGTAATGTGTCAAAAAAATTAAAGTGTATATTTAGTGAAAGTAACATAAACTAGAATTGCTTACAATTATGAACGTATTTCGAGAGCCTTAAAATATTATGTAGGCTAAATTTGCAATGACCTACATCTAGACAATATATTGAATATCATTTTAGTTTTCAAAGTCATAAAATAATTAGGTCACACCTTCCTTAATGGTTAATGATGGCGAAAATATGAAAATTATCAATTTTTGCTGTATTTAAGTACACTTATCTCTATGAATTTTTTAAGTAAGCCAAATTAAAAAATATCTACTCATAGACAATATATTGAATATTATTTGACCTAATTTTCAAGGTCATAGATTAAGTGGGTCACACCTTCCGTAGCAGTAATAGTGACCTAATTTTGAAAAAATCGAAATTTAAATAATTCGAAAGAAAATACGAAATTTGAAAATCGGTCTCCAAGAAAAGGTAGATAATGATCCATTGTATCTATGTGCTAAATTTCATCAAAATCGGTCTATCAGTAGTGTCTGAATTTCGGATTTAAGAATTGTAAAGAAAATTCAAAATGCGGCCGATATGGCAGCTTGACCTAATTATTTAGGTCAAATCAATTACTATTGGCAAATTATTTATAAAACAGTTTTCACTTTTCACCTAGCAGTTATAGACCGGAAGTTACGTAATTATGTCATTTGAGGCTAAACCGGAAGTGGAATATTTTTTCTTCACATTTTTTCAAAAATTATAATTATATCGCCTATCAACTGGTAAAGTTTCAAAATTTTACCATTTATATTTAACGAGAAATCACGGTCTGAAATTTTTGCCGGTGACCCTTGAATATTGAATTGCAAATCGTGGGTAAAATATTTAACCTAATTGCATAAGACCTATAATTGTATAATCTGAAAATCCGGTCAAAATTGAACTGAAAATAAACTTGCTAAAGCAAAAAAGCCTCAACTTCCGGTTCTCACTTCCGGTCAGAGATAGAACTTCCGGTTTTGTTTTATTTGATAAAAGAAATCATTCTAAGATCAACTGTAGATTTAGAATTTCTGCACCTTTTACCAGTTTAGATTATTACGTATTTCGACTTTGTCGAAAACGTATTGTAATCGTTCGGATTATTTTATTTTTTTTTTTTTTTTTTTTTTTTGTAATTCTTGGATGAGTTTGCAGACAAACTGGTAAAAGGTGCAGAAATTCTAAATCTACAGTTGATCTTAGAATGATTTCTATTATCAAATAAAACAAAACCGGAAGTTCTATCTCTGACAGGAAGTGAGAACCGGAAGTTCAGGCTTTTTTGCTTTAGCAAGTTTATTTTCGGTTCGATTTTGACCGGATTTTCAGATTTGAAAACTTCAATGTATTTGTCAACTAACAATTATAGGTTTTATGCAATTAGGTTAAAAATTTTACCCACGATTTGCAATTCAATATTCAAGGGTCATCGGCAAAAATTTCAGACCGTGATTTCTCCTTTAATATAAATGGTAAAATTTTGAAACTTTACCAGTTGATAGGCGATATGTTTATAATTTTTGAAAAAAATGTGAAAAAAAAAATTCCACTTCCGGTTTAGCCTCAAATGACGTAATTACGTAACTTCCGGTCTATAACTGCTAGGTGAAAAGTGAAAACTGTTTTATAAATAACTTGTCAATAGTAATTGATTTGACCTAAATAATTAGGTCAAGCTGCCATATCGGCCGCCATTTTGAATTTTGTTACAATTCTTAAATCCGAAATTCAGACACTACTGATAGACCGATTTTGATGAAATTTAGCACATAGATACAATGGATCATTATCTACCTTTTCTTGGAGACCGATTTTCAAATTTCGTATTTTCTTTCGAATTATTTAAATTTCGATTTTTTCAAAATTAGGTCACTTTAACGGCTACGGAAGGTGTGACCCACTTAATCTATGACCTTGAAAATTAAGTCAAATAATATTCAATATATTGTCTACGAGTAGATATTTTTTAATTTGGCTTACTTAAAAAATTCATAGAGATAAGTGTACTTAAATACAGCAAAAATTGATAATTTTCATATTTTCGCCATCATTAACCGTTACGGAAGGTGTGACCTAATTATTTTATGACTTTGAAAACTAGGTCAAATGATATTCAATATACTGTCTAGATGTAGGTAATTGCAAATTTAGCCTACATAATATTTTAAGGCTCTCGAAATACGTTCATAATTGTAAGCAATTCTATTTTTTTTTTTTTTTTTTGTAATTCTTGGATGAGTTTGCAGACAAACTGGTAAAAGGTGCAGAAATTCTAAATCTACAGTTGATCTTAGAATGATTTCTATTATCAAATAAAACAAAACCGGAAGTTCTATCTCTGACAGGAAGTGAGAACCGGAAGTTCAGGTTTTTTTGCTTTAGCAAGTTTATTTTCGGTTCGATTTTGACCGGATTTTTAGATTTGAAAACTTCAATGTATTTGTCAACTAACAATTATAGGTTTTATGCAATTAGGTTAAAAATTTTACCCACGATTTGCAATTCAATATTCAAGGGTCATCGGCAAAAATTTCAGACCGTGATTTCTCCTTTAATATAAATGGTAAAATTTTGAAACTTTACCAGTTGATAGGCGATATGTTTATAATTTTTGAAAAAATGTGAAAAAAAAATTCCACTTCCGGTTTAGCCTCAAATGACGTAATTACGTAACTTCCGGTCTATAACTGCTAGGTGAAAAGTGAAAGCTGTTTTATAAATAACTTGTCAATAGTAATTGATTTGACCTAAATAATTAGGTCAAGCTGCCATATCGGCCGCCATTTTGAATTTTTGTTACAATTCTTAAATCCGAAATTCAGACACTACTGATAGACCGATTTTGATGAAATTTAGCACATAGATACAATGGATCATTATCTACCTTTTCTTGGAGACCGATTTTCAAATTTCGTATTTTCTTTCGAATTATTTAAATTTCGATTTTTTCAAAATTAGGTCACTTTAACGGGTACGGAAGGTGTGACCCACTTAATCTATGACCTTGAAAATTAGGTCAAATAATATTCAATATATTGTCTACGAGTAGATATTTTTTTAATTTGGCTTACTTAAAAAAATTTATAGAGATAAGTGTACTTAAATACAGCAAAAATTGATAATTTTCATATTTTCGCCATCATTAACCGTTACGGAAGGTGTGACCTAATTATTTTATGACTTTGAAAACTAGGTCAAATGATATTCAATATATTGTCTAGATGTAGGTAATTGCAAATTTAGCCTACATAATATTTTAAGGCTCTCGAAATACGTTCATAATTGTAAGCAATTCTAGTATAAAATTTTAATTGTTGTAAGATATGGGAATTTACTACTGTGCTTTTCACTTTCCTTCAGTTTATAATACAACAAATTTAATAATTTATCTACAGCTTTAAATTTCTAATCTATGAGTAATACACAAAATGATCCATCAGAATAATT
>JAUJPP010000002.1:4787182-4802801 GCA_030562195.1 Nipponacmea schrenckii
CATCTTGGAATAAAAGGTTTGATCACAACATCTGTATTTTTACAAGAATTTGAATGAAACAAAAAATTCAGAAGCACCGAACAATATGTACAGAAGCAGTTACCCACAATGTTCATTTCAATCAGGAAAGATTATCAGACTCTTTTTTAAAGAGGCCCAGGCTTGTTTTTTATGGGTCGTTTTGGGCCTTTGTTACATTTAAACAGTCCTCAGAAATACTCAAGCTCTAAGAAAATCGCAAAATACCTTGAAATAAACCTCAAACAAAAAATTTCACTTTTCATTTTTTTTCCGTGCTGTACGAGGCTGGTCTCCAGTCAGTCTGAAAATTGTGTGTCCTGTTGACAAAGTCTACAATTGAAAAATGCGTTGTAGTCTATTTATATAGATGACCGCTATTGCACGACGGGAAGGATAACTCTTTGATTAACAAGACGAACCGTTTTCCAATATGGCGGGACGTTCGTAATTTCTTAGGACATTATGATTTTTCAAACACGGATAATTATGGATACACATGGATTTGAAGGCTCAAATTTCAAAGGTAAGCTCTGTAGACTATTTCTGATTAGCTAACCAAAAGATTTCATGTGTTTGAGGCTGTCTGATGATTGTCCGAAGCAAATAAAGCCTGGGCTCCTTTAAATATACATTGACAGCTAGTCTGAATGAGTATTAAAAGTAAGAAAAAAAACATAAATTGAAAAAAAAAAAAAAACATAAACTGTTTTCAGTCTACATTTAACTACCAGTAAGAAAAACAATTCAAATTTTCAAAACATAAATTTTCTAGATCTCCTAAAAATCTTTAATTAAAGTATGACCAATTTTACCTTCCTTTGTAAAAAGAAATCTCCAGCTGATCAGTAATAGTGTAATAGCATTGCAGTACACAATGACAACACTTTGCCAGGACAGCTGCATTAGTCTACATTTTTTCAATGTAGTCTACTTTATACTATAGAGAACTGTTTTCATTCATTTCTGTAGCAAACTTGGCCTTGAATTATTGTCCAATTAGACAGACAAGAAGCTATTCCCATGCGATTCCCTCTAACCTGAATTTCTGACTCATTGACAAGTGGAAATGGGGAAGGAAAGTTTGAAAGTATTATCTCAACCCATGCCTGGTTTAATCAAGATTCCTCAGCTTTGCAAACATCTCACTGAGTCACCACTGCTCCTGATTATGGAATGAATAATGAACATTATTTAAGAATCCATAACATTCTTGATGTCCAATACAATAAGATCTATATCAAATGCAATTCATATAATTAATTACTATTAATAATAAAAAATCCTTTATTACAATAGAGATTTTAGAAAGAAGATTGAAACTAGAGTATATAAAGCATTTTTCAAGGACTATTTTATAATGTACATTATTTTTTTGTATAAGCTTCTATTATGATTTAAACAAACAAGTATTCTACAAAGAATTAAAAGAAAATCCTATAAATAGCTAATTTTAGACTACACTATATTTATCTTGATATTAACTTACTCTGAAGACAATTATTATTACCATCATGATAATGAGTAATATCACAACCACATTTACCATTACCACCAGTATCAGGTAAACATGTCATGTTACCAAGACAGACAGTGGTATTGTTACATATTCCATTAAACCCTGGTTCTAATATATAAAGTAATCATGAGTACAAGCCAATTTTGACACAAGAAACATTTAAGAAACTGAATTTGGCATATTATCAAAAAAAAATTTCATAAAGCTAGAATTTTGTCAATCAATTTATATTTATTATTATTTAATTATATGGTGCTGTATTTGTTACTTCTGGGAATTATGTAAAATAGACTGTTGAGATGGTAAATAGCATTGATTTGTTTTTTCGGAAATGTCTATTTAACAGGAGATTTTGGGTAGCTAAAATAATGTTAGACAGGCAATCTAAATTTTCACTTTGATATAATAATTATGCAAATAGAGTTTATTTCTCTCTGAAGAGCATGTGTCTGTACTGATTTTTTAAATGTGTCATGAATAGAATCAAGTGGTAATAACAACTTCCTAGCAGGAAACTTCCTACTTCCTAGAGGTAACAAATACAGCATAAATCACAGTGGGGATTCAAATATATTTTTAATAAAATATTCTTTCCAAAAATCAATACTGGAAAAGATTGGACTAGAAGTTAAGCTACAGAATGTTTAAATAGTACAGAATAAAGAGTGCTGTAAATAGTAGTTCTTTGAAAATTGTATAATATTATTCTCAACAGTAATATGATTCATTAAATGAGCTAATATAGTAAAATTAAATGAAAAAAATTATAACATTTATGGAAACATAATGACTGTTGTAGTTATGTTCTGTACATAACATGATTAAATATATGAACTAATAATCCATGAAAGTAACACCATCAAAACAGTTTACTGTATGAATTATGATAATTGTATATTATTATTCTAAGTGTTATGTACATCAACATGATTAATTATATGAACTAATAATCCATGAAAGTAACTCCATAAAAAATGTTTATTGTATGAATTATGATAATTGTATATTACTCTTCTACTAGATGTTCTGCATAGTAACATGATTTATTGTGTGAACATGTAATCCATTATGATTTAATAAAAATTTTCTACTATTCTATTTTCTAAAGTACAATCGATTACATTACTTTACATCCAGGTTTAATTTTACAAAATAAATCAGAAGTCATTCTACTTTTAGGAGAAAAAAAGAAATAGCATGAGTGAATAATCCTTGAAAATGTATAAAATACTTCTACTGAATGATGTGAAGTTTAATTGTGTGAATTAAACAGCTAATTTTATTTGTTTCAAAAAGTCACACAAGAAAACATTTGTAATGATATATTACAAACTATGTACTATACACATATCACAATAAACTTACTTGCTATACAATTATTACCATCATGATAATGAGTATTATCACAACCACATTTACCATTAGATAAACATGTCAAGTTACCAAGACATCCATTAGAACTGGTACATGTTCCATTGAATCCTGGTTCTAATAAATTAACACATAGATACATTCTAGTTATTTATATTAAACAACAGTTTTTATCAGTATGATAATTGATTATTCAAAAGAAGAATTTTATATTTCAGTCATATCCTATCAAAATTTAAAATATTTAACTGATCTGCTTTGACTTATTTTTGTATTTGCTCAATGATTAATATGTAAAAAAAAAGGAACAGCAACTAAACTATTTTCATTCTACTTTTGACAATGCAAAATAGTTCAAAATTCTAAAATAAATATAAATTGTTGATTTAATTCCAGAGAACGGCCCTTTTATTTCAATAACTTGTATTTGAAATACATATGTGACGTTACACTGCTATCTGCAAACCAATATCAAACTCATTGGTATGGTCATTATATTAGGAGTATATTATTTTCAAAATTGAGGGCAAATTAATGACTGATGTGACATCATATTTAGGCCAAATATTGTTTGTATAATCTGCATCTAAGAAGTTTAATGGTTCTCAAGCAGTCCTATGCATTTGATAATGACGTAACACACAGACCATCAGTCCATGCGTTACTATCCTTATTGAACTAATTGGACTGCTTTTGGCCATTATATAACATAATATGTATTCAGCTATTGTAAAAAGAAAGTAGAGTTGTTGTAATAACTGGGTAATTAATTAATTTGTAGTTCATTTGGCAATGTAAAATCATACATAATTTTCTGTACAACCAACAAAGACCGCTCGAAGCCAATAAATGATGAAAACCATTTGATAAGACAATAATAATATTTTGTGTCCTTTCAATTTAATCCAAAGTTACCTATTACGACGAGAATAT
This sequence comes from Nipponacmea schrenckii, assembly GCA_030562195.1. Classification (NCBI taxonomy): domain Eukaryota; kingdom Metazoa; phylum Mollusca; class Gastropoda; family Lottiidae; genus Nipponacmea; species Nipponacmea schrenckii. Next base: position 4,791,024 of record JAUJPP010000002.1, read on the forward strand.
TTCAAGCAAAAAATCATTACAAGAAAATATAGATTGAATAATTTGAAGAATTATTTTAAAATGATTTTGACTTCCAACACTCAGCATAAAGGAAACATATTCAATAAAAACTACAAAGATATTCTAAATGATAAAGTCTACACGGCACTATATTTATCTTAATAAAAACTTACTCTGAAGACAAGTATTATTACCATCATGATAATGAGTATTATCACAACCACATGTAACATTAGATAAACATGTCAAGTTACCAAGACATCCAGTGATACTGGTACATGATGTACTAAATCCTGGTTCTAAGAAATCAATTACATATAGTTACATGCTATAAGTCATTCATATCATATCAACAATTTCCATCAATGAACTCATCAAATGAAATGATAGTTATTTTTCGTCCTTCTATTATGCACCTTATATGCTAATATCAAAAACTGGCAATGCGATGAAGTGTGCAATGAGGTTTTTCAGGACATAAGCCATCTTTTTGTTTCATTCCTAACTATCAAGAGATCTTTTATCTATACCACTAGGGATCTCAGGTTAGCAAGAAAGCATCAATCATCCACTTTTCATAATTCATTGTACCAATTATAAAATCTTATCAATATCACTATTTCTAGTACAGAACTGATCTCCTTTGAAGACTTTTTGTCATTGATTTAAAAATAAGATTATGATTTTATAAAAAAAATTAGAACAAAAACAATAAATTATTCATTCTATTGTTAATTCAAAAAGTGAAAAATAAAATTTCAAATTGTAGCTGCTGAGACTATATTGTGTTCTAAATAATTACTCTTTAGTTTGGCTAATTAAATTAGAATCTAGGATCAATAAAAGACAGTGAAATTGCTATTGTCTCACAAGGGGGGTAACCATAACATGCACAGCTAGTAGCATGCCTTGGATTATTGTCCCAACTGAACAACAAGACACTTTTTCCATGTCAGTCCCTCCGACCTGCATTACTGACAAGAGATACACCAAAGCATGAAGAATAAAGTATTCAATAAAAACTTCAGAGATATTCTAAATGATAAAGTCTACACAGTACTATATTTATTTTAGTAATAACTTACTCTGAAGACAATTATTATTACCATCATGATAATAAGTAATATCACAACCACATGTAGTATTAGATACACATGACAAGTTACCAAGACATCCAGTGATACTGGTACATGTTCCATTAAACTCAGGTTCTAATAAATTAATACATATATACATTCTAGTTATTCATATCAAACAAACAGTTTTCATCCAATTATTTGATTATAAAATCTTTTATACCTGTAAATTCTATCAATATTTTTATTTCAAATGCACATCTAATTTGCTTTGAAACGATTTTGCATTTCATAAAAAAAAGCTGGAAGGATCAAGATTCAATTTGATGTGGTGTCATAAGGTAAACATAATATTGGTATAATTTTAAGTATAGGCCTAACGGTAATCTGAATTTTAGTTCAACTATGAGCTGGTTGGTGACAATAATATACAATTCCTTATTTAATCATTTTCAGATCATTTTGTTCAATTTTTTTTTTTTGTTTACCCAAAAGATCAGTGGTTTCTTAGCCTCAAACCAAATCTTCTGTTGGGTAGAGTAAGATGTCTTCAATATTTGTAGATCAGCTTGATAAATTATGAGGGAAAAAGGCATTTAAATTTATCCTATAATTTTATTAATGACAAGGAAACTTACTCTGATGACAATTATTACTTCCATCATGATAATAAGTATCATTACAACCACATGTACCATTAGATAAACATGTCAAGTTACCATGACATCCAGTGGTACTGTTACATGTTTCTTCAAATCCTGGTTCTAATAAATTACCACATAGATACATTCTAGTTATTTATATCAAACAAACAGTTTTTATCAGTATGATAATTGATTATTCAAAAGAAGAATTTTATATTTCAGTCATATCCTATCAAAATTTAAAATATTTAACTGATCTGCTTTGACTTATTTTTGTATTTGCTCAATGATTAATATGTAAAAAAAAAGGAACAGCAACTAAACTATTTTCATTCTACTTTTGACAATGCAAAATAGTTCGAAATTCTAAAATAAATATAAATTGTTGATTTAAGTATAGGTTAATGGTCGAAAGTTTGTCAATAAGTCTAATAATGACCGTTGACGAGGACCGAAGGTCCGAGTTATACGGTCATTATTAGACGCATTGACAAACTTGAGATCCATTAACCAACTTAAAATACAGATAAACAAAAAAACAGCTCACTATAAACTCACTAGAGTTTTATTTACAAAATCAAAACGTTTAAGCCCTTTAGTACAAGAATCATCCATATTCAGACTATGTGTCAATAACAATGAACCAACCAATATGGCAGCACCTGGTGTTTCGAAAAAAGTTTCATTGTTTGTTTCTTTAATACTTATATAAATCAAAAGTAAAGATGTTCTAATTAATGGGAAAACTTTGTCAGTGTGTCTATTAATTCCCGAATTATGTCATAATCGGCCTAATTACGTAGGAAATACCTAGCTAACATCTACCAGAACTATCCATAAAACACAGATGGACCTTCCAAATAAATTATGAATGCACGAATTAACAATGAAAAAAAGCCTAATTTATCAATTGGTAAGCTTATTTGACAAGATTTGAAATACAACTTTAATCGATGCTCACAGATTTCGCCCTAATGAATAATTAATTATCTTTTTTATTTGAAAGTAAGGATTTGAAGATAAACTTTAAGTTTTAATTGGACGTAACATTGAACACTATACATTTTGAAACCTGGATTAGTTCTCTGAATAAAGTATGAGTGAATTTAATGTGAGTAGTTGTCAGACTAATCCCCATTCGTTATGGGCAAGTGGCTGATATTTAGAGTCCAATATTGACTTTAATATTGGACTCTTGGCTACTTGCCAGTACCAATATGTTGGATATTGGTACGCAAAAAACAAAGGGTGACATCACATCTGTATTTTAATTCCAGAGAACGGCCCTTTTATTTCAATAACTTGTATTTGAAATACATATGTGACGTTACACTGCTATCTGCAAACCAATATCAAACTCATTGGTATGGTCATTGTGCCAGGAGTATATTATTTTCAAAATTGAGGGCAAATTAATGACTGATGTGACATCATATTTAGGCCAAATATTGTTTGTATAATCTGCATCTAAGAAGTTTAATGGTTCTCAAGCAGTCCTATGCATTTGATAATGACGTAACACACAGACCATCAGTCCATGCGTTACTATCCTTATTGAACTAATTGGACTGCTTTTGGCCATTATATAACATAATATGTATTCAGCTATTGTAAAAAGAAAGTAGAGTTGTTGTAATAACTGGGTAATTAATTAATTTGTAGTTCATTTGGCAATGTAAAATCATACATAATTTTCTGTACAACCAACAAAGACCGCTCGAAGCCAATAAATGATGAAAACCATTTGATAAGATAATAATAATATTTTGTGTCCTTTCAATTTAATCCAAAGTTACCTATTACGACGAGAATATTTCAAGCAAAAAATCATTACAAGAAAATATAGATTGAATAATTTGAAGAATTATTTTAAAATGATTTTGACTTACACACATATTCAATAAAAACTACAAAGATATTTTAAATGATAAAGTCTACACGGCACTATATTTATCTTAATAAAAACTTACTGTGAAGACAATTATTATTACCATCATGATAATGAGTATTATCACAACCACATATACCATTAGATAAACATGTCAAGTTACCAAGACATCCAGTGATACTGGTACATGATGTACTAAATCCTGGTTCTAAGAAATCAATTACATATAGTTACATGCTATAAGTCATTCATATCATATCAACAATTTCCATCAATGAACTCATCGAATGAAATGATAGTTTTTTTTCTATTATGCACCTTATATGCTAACATCAAAAACTGGCAATGCGATGAAGTGTGCAATGAGGTTTTTCAGGACATAAGCCATCTTTTTGTTTCATTCCTAACTATCAAGAGATCTTTTATCTATACCACTAGGGATCTCAGGTTAGCAAGAAAGCATCAATCATCCACTTTTCATAATTCATTGTACCAATTATAAAATCTTATCAATATCACTATTTCTAGTACAGAACTGATCTCCTTTGAAGACTTTTTGTCATTGATTTAAAAATAAGATTATGATTTTATAAAAAAAAATTAGAACAAAAACAATAAATTATTTATGTTCATTCTATTGTTAATTCAAAAAGTGAAAAATAAAATTTCAAATTGTAGCTGCTGAGACTATATTGTGTTTTAAATAATTACTCTTTATTTTGGCTATTTAAATTGGAATCTAGGATCAATAAAAGACAGTGAAATTGCTATTGTCTCACAAGGGGGGTAACCTTAACATGCACAGCTAGTAGCATGCCTTGGTTTATTGTCCCAACTGAACAACAAGACACTTTTTCCATGTCAGTCCCTCCGACCTGCATCACTGACAAGGGATACACCGAAGCATGAAGAAAAAGTATTCAATAAAAACTACAGAGATACTCTTAATGATAAAGTCTACACAGTACTATATTTATTTTAGTAATAACTTACTCTGAAGACATTTATTACTTCCATCATGATAATAAGTATTATCACAACCACATGTATCATTAGATAAACATGTCAAGTTACCAAGACATCCAATGGTTCTATTACATGGTCCATTAAACTCAGGTTCTAATAAATTAATACAAAGATACAATCTAGTTATTCATATCAAACAAACAGTTTTCATCTAATTTTTGATTATAAAATCTTCTAAACCTGTAAATTCTATCAATATTTTTATTTCAAATGCACATCTAATTTGCTTTGAAACGTTTTTGCATTTAATAAAAAAAAAAGCTGGAAGGATCAAGATTCAATTTGATGTGGTGTCATAAGGTAAACATAATATTGGTATAATTTTAAGTATAGGCCTACCAGTAATCCGAATTTTAGTTCAACTATGAGCTGGTTGGTGTCGATAATATACAATTCCTTATTTAATCATTTTCAGATCATTTTGTTCAATTTTTTTTTGTTTACCCAAAAGATCAGTGGTTTCTTTGCCTCAAACCAAATCTTCTGTTGGGTAGAGTAAGATGTCTTCAATATTTGTAGATCAGCTTGATAAATTATGAGGGAAAAAGGCATTTAAATTTATCCTATAATTTTATTAATGACAAGGAAACTTACTCTGATGACAATTATTACTTCCATCATGATAATAAGTATCATTACAACCACATGTACCATTAGATAAACATGTCAAGTTACCATGACATCCAGTGGTACTGTTACATGTTTCTTCAAATCCTGGTTCTAATAAATTAACACATAGATACATTCTAGTTATTTATATAAAACAACAGTTTTTATCCGTATGAAGATATTTGATTACTATTCAATATGAGAATTTTATACTATATTCAGAAAAGCCTATCAATATTTTAAATCTAAACTGTCTTTGAATTATTTTTATATTTGATAAAAACAATATGAACAGAAACAAATTAAAACTAAACTATGTATTTTTTAAATCTATGTTCAGCTAATTTCAATATAATCTACAGTTTGTAATATAAAAATTTTCAAAGGACAAGATTATGGTCTTTAACTGCCACTGTTATAGTATTATGACATTGAACCTGTGCAGTTGATACCTCTACAAATCAAATTCTAGTCTCATAATTAATATCATAATTTAAAGTTTATGGCTAAAATGACAGTGATAATTTACTTTTAACAATGGCTTTAATATAGGATGCAGGTTTATTGTAAAGAAACCCGAAAAAATCAACATTAAATACTGACATTTTGTTTTTAGAATGACAAGGTTTTCATTGCACATAGTGTCGACATAAATATTATCGTGATATCGTTTGTAAAATTTTTCGATTTGAATATTCTTGAAAAAATGCTGATAATAGTCAATATGACACTATAATATGAAGATTAAGTACCGTAACAAAGAATATTTTTATGGTAAGAAGCAAATATCACTGAAGATTTGAATCAATGACACAAACTGTACAAATGCCATTGCCTTTGAACCACATACTTCAGAATGAGGGCACCACATGTCAATTCTCAGAAAAAAATATTTGGCATGGAAGGGTTAATGTAAACAGCTATGTAAAGACACATTCATTTGTATATTTCTGTATTCATATATACTTGATTATATATTTGATTTTAGAGGATATGAATTAAAAGAAATCCAATTGTGTGGTTACCACACAGATATAATCTAACTATTCATAACATACAACAGTGTTCATGAATTAAGATTTTTGTTTTTACTCAGTAGAAAACATATTTCAAATTCAAATCCAACTGATCTACTTTGAAGCATTGTATTTTCCCTAAAAAGAGGAGAAAAAAAACTAAACTACTATTGTTTATCTACCTTCAACTAATTTCAATTTAATTTAAATTTGTTAAATAACTATGAAAATGCTTTAAAATTACAGAGGGCTAGAAATTAAATTAATTTCATATTATGGCAGGGAATGTGTGTCAATATTAAATGCTATGTAGGTAATGTTAAATGCAATGTAGCTAATGTATATTACAAGTTCAATGTTGCAAATGTAAGAAGTTAATGCAAAATGTAGAATACAACAATGGTAAACCAATGCTGCTAATGTAAATAAATATAATTTATATTAATATCAAAGAACTAAAAATTTAAAGATAATAATTTATAACGAAATCTCATAAGTTTTACTTATTATAAAATTCTCATTGTAAAAATATGTATATGTGTATAAAAATATGGTGGAGGGATGGATGGGAAGAAAGCTAGGTATAATTACACATTGAAAAATATTTTGTGTAAAATTGTCAAGTTCATGTTTGTGTAATTGGTGTGTATCATCTATATATTTATTTTTTAATTTTCAAATCTTTTTTTCAATATGGTAATTTTCATAATCAGAATGTTGATAGGAGGTTTCTCTAATAATTGTAGATGAACTGGTCTATATTTGCCTATTTGTAAGGGTTAAAAGCATTAAAATTTGCCTTCAAGCAATCAAATCAATGACAAGACAACTTACTCGGAAAACATTCATTACGATCATGATAATCAGTATTATCACAACCACATTTATCATTAGTATCAGTATCAAATTCATATTCATTGACATATTAAATACAGTGCCATAATATACTAAGATTTCCTGCTAAATGATCGTATTCACCACTTTTCAAGAATTTTGTGGTCAAATATTGACTAAACTACTTTAACTACTGTGATGTTAAGAAGCATATAACTTAATTTTATTGATAATATTGAGTTACTTCACAACCACATTTACCATTAGATAAACACATCACATTACCAAGACATTCTTTGTCACTAATACAAGTTTTATTTAAACCTTGCACTAATAATTGTCAATACATGTATCATTGACTAAAATGTGTATCTCTTGACTAACACATGGGTTTGAATTTATTAGAGTTGACATCTTTTAAGCAAAATACAGTATAACTCTCAAATCTAATTTAATGAGAAATATAAGAGAATATATGTTTAGTAGACATGGAGAGGAAGAAATTCTTTATTTGGTTGAAACTTTTTCATATTTTTTAAAAGTTTACCATAATTAAGCTCTTCATTTTATATTAAAATATTTCAAAATATAAACCATGAATATAACAAGTCAGTTGTATTTCTAATTCAATATGATAACTATCAACTTATATCTAGCTATAGAAACAAAAATGATTCTAAAGAAACGAAACACAAAAAGCCAAATATCTCAAGGGATGTTCTTAGATATGTGGCAGTGCAAAATATACAAAAGATACCTGGATAAGGATATATCATTGTATCACAATGTGTTATATATAGAATATAAGGAGGGGCTTCAGTGGTTTAAACAATTTCAAGGTCTTATGCACGTTAATGTTTGTGTAATTGTAAGGTAATTGGTGTATATCATCTACAGTTATATTCTTTTTTAATTTCAAACCATTTTTTCAATTTTTCTAATTTTCCAAATCAGAATGTTGATTGGAGGTTTCTCTAATAATTGTACATGAACTGCTCTATTTTTTCCTATTTGTGAGGGTTAAAAAGCATTAAAATTTGCCTCAAAGCAATCCTATTAATAACAAGATAACTTACTCTGTAGACAATTGTCTTCTTTATGATAATGAGTATTATCACAACCACATGTATCAGATAAACATGTCAAGTTACCAAGACATCCAGTGGTACTGTTACATGTTTCTTCATATACTGGTTCTAATAAATTAACACATAGATGCATTCTAGTTATTCATATCACATAAGATGTTGATTCACATTGTAATGCATCAAAAAAATTAAAGTGTATATTTAGTGAAAGAAACAGGAGACATGAAAAAATAATTAGATTATATAAAATTTTAATTGTTATAAGATATGGGAATTTACTACTGTGCTTTTCACTTTCCTTAACTTTATAATCAAATATATATTAATACTTCATCTACAGCTTTATATTTCTTATCTATAAGTAATAAACAAAATGATCCATCAGAATAATTCATATTCATTGACATATTAAATACAGTGCCATTATATACTAAGATTTCCTGCTAACTGATCATATCTGGCACCACTTTTCAGGACTTTTGTGGTCAAATATTAATTTCACGTTTCATGAGGAATATTGGTGTACAGCTCAAAACTACTTTAACTACTGTGATGTTAAGAAGCATATAAATTCATTTTATTGACAATTATTATCATGTTATTGAGTTACTTCACAACCACATTTACCATCAGATAAACATTTCATATTACCAAGACATTCTTTTTCACTAATACAAGTTCCATTTCAACCTTGCACTAATAATTGTCAATACATGTATCATTGACTAAAATGTGTATCTCTTGACTAACAAATGGGTTTGAATTTATCAGAGTTGACATCTTTTAAGTAAAATACAGTATAATACAAGAATTTATAAAGAAATCTAATTAAAAGTTTATCTATTATAATATTCTATTATGAAATATATATAAGGTGTATATGGTGGAAGGATGGATTGGAAGGATGGATGGGCATAAAGCCAGGTATAATATTACACATATAAATATATTTAGTGTAAAATCTGCAAGTTAATATTTGTGTAATTGTAAGGTAATTGGTGAATATCATCTACAATTATATTCTTTTTTTATTTCAAATCATTTTTTCAATTTTTCTAAATTTCAAAATCAGAATGTTGTTTTTAGGTTTCTTTAATTATTGTAGATGAACTGCTCTATATTTGCCTATTTGTGAGGGTTAAAAAGCATTAAAATTTGCCTCAAAGCAATCAAATCAATGACAAGACAACTTACTCTGTAGACAATTGTCCTCTTTATGATAATGAGTATTATCACAACCACATGTATCAGATAAACATGTCAAGTTACCAAGACATCCAGGGGTAATGGTACATATTTCATTTAACCCTGGTTCTAATAATTGTAAATTTGTTTCAGTTGGTTTAAAATTGTTATCAAGTAAAAGGTATAAAATATCAATAAATTTTATAAGTACAAACAAAATATTTAGAATTCAATAATCTAAATCGTCTAAATACACATGTACATGACTTAAAATTTTGTAGAGTATTGTTATGTCTAGTCAAGAATGTTCATGACAGGGAAATTGATCAATGTTTTGAATTCAATGGTATATTCGTTGAATAGAAGAAGGTGTCTGATTTTAATACAGAAAAGTGACAGTTGTAATTAATCTCTATCCCATATTGAATAAACATTAAAACAACCTTCCTTTGATATCCTAATTGGTATAAAATGATATTATTTAAATTTCTGAATTTGAAACTTTACAGTTCGCTTTTTTCTAAATATATGTACAGCATATATATAACTTTTTATGATCCCATGACCCACAATATTCTAAACTTGCATGAGTTTATTAACAAGCAATGTTCAAACTACTAACCATGTTTAAACTAAAACCATAAAAGTATATTAAAATGATTGTTCAACTTACTCTGAAGACAATTATTATTACCATCATGATAATGAGTATTATTACAACCACATGTATCATTAGATAAACATGTCAAGTTACCAAGACATCCAGTGGTATTGGTACATGTGTCTTCATATTCTGGTTCTAATAATTGAAAGTTCATTCTATTTTATTTTCTCATTGTCTAGGTGGATGAAATATATAGTTTAAAATTATAACATCAAAAAAAAAAGACAATCAGATCTCAGTGGGACCTTGAACCCCAGGTTGAGAATATATAATGGTTAATATAAATCTCATTGATGAAACCTTTCCTAAAAAACATGTTCATATCCACATTTCTGCAAGTATTTCTTGGCATTTCTATATGGCAATATTTCAATTTACAATCCACGGTATTATTTTACCTTTGATGTTGATGACGATTATTCCATATATTAACCTGTGAACGAATCTATCGGAAAAAGGGGGTTAATAGTATAAAAGAAACATAGTTTACCTTGGATTGTAAGTTAGATATAGACCTCAAACCCCTCAGTTAATATTCGAAAAAAAATGTCTCGGGCAAGCCCTCGAAATTTTTGGGGGAATGTTAACCTTGTATCGATCTATATCTTATACAATTTCTTCCAATTTGATTGTCATCTTTAAAGCATAAACATGCAAAATCACTTACACATGTACATCCCTTTTGGCATCCTTTTAAATCCCTAAATAACATTTCAATGAAGGATCTAATCCAACTAGGAATACAGTTGTAGATGTTTAAAGTTATTGAACAGCTCTTGTCCAGTAACCTTCATGTCTACTATTAATTCAATTTATTTAGATAAAAATAAATTATACTGCTTATATTCATACTCTTAAATATTAAGAGTAAATAAAAATTCATTTAAACAATTTAAATTTTCAGACAAATCAAAGATTTCATTTTTTAGTTGTATAAAATCAAAGATTTCATTTTTTAGTTGTATAAATAAGGCTACATCTTAGAAGTAATAAGGAAGGACTTACTTTTTGTACAATTTCCATTAGCATCATAATAGTCATCAGTACATTGACAAAGATCATTAACACATTGATATCCTGTAGAATCAACACCACATGTTGTAACATCAGTTTCAGTACAATTAGTTCCAACATTACATGATACCTGAAATAATATATTACAATCATCTGAAGACAAATTCTTATAAACATATACATAACCATAACTTAATCTCAGATTAACATAATACAGGTCTAACACTCATTTGTGGTAAAGAAATCTGGCTTAATCTGCTTCATTTAGTCGCCCTCCATCAAATTTAGTGAAACTTATTGACTAATTAATGTAGCAGGAATTGAAAGATTCGATTTTTGAATAGCAGGATACACCAGGCCCTGTAATTCCCTGTAAGAGTTCAATTGTAAATTCTCTTTCATCGATTTTATTCAGCGCATGGACTTGAACTATTCATATCTGTACATATTGGCTAACTAGACAAGATTATAAGACAGAACATTTTGAGTGATGTTATCAACCCCAAGAAAATATCCTTCAAACCAGAACAAATATTCATCTGATAAGAAGATCAGAATAATGTAACATTGTTGGTTTGAATCAGACTGAGCAAACAAAATTCAAAAATCTAGTAAAGTTCATCTCTATGAGAATTATACTTGTTTCTTAAGTAACTGGGTAATAAAGAAATAAATTCTAAGGGCTGTGATGTATGGCTGTGATTCTGACATGTTGGGGCCCTACCATGCCATAA
>JAUJPP010000002.1:4803301-4819745 GCA_030562195.1 Nipponacmea schrenckii
TAGATAAACATGTCAAGTTACCAAGACATCCAGGGGTACTGTTACATGTCATACTAAATCCTGGTTCTAATAAATTAACACATACATGTAGATACATTCTAGTTATTTATATTAAACAACAGTTTTTATCAGTATGATAATTGATTATTCAAAAGAAGAATTTTATATTTCAGTCATATCCTATCAAAATTTAAAATATTTAACTGATCTGCTTTGACTTATTTTTGTATTTGCTCAATGATTAATATGTAAAAAAAAAGGAACAGCAACTAAACTATTTTCATTCTACTTTTGACAATGCAAAATAGTTCAAATATTCAATAAAAACTACAGAGATGCTTTAAATGATAAAGTCTACACTATATTTATCTTTTATAAAAACTTACTCTGAAGACAATTATCATCACCATCATGAAAATGATTATTATCACAACCACATTTACCATTAGATAAACATGTCAAGTTACTAAGACATCCAGTGGTACTGGTACATATTCCATTGAAACCTGGTTCTTATAAATTAATTACATATTCTATAAATTCATAACAATTACCATCAATGAAGACATGAAATGAAATGATAGTTTTTTTCGTCCTTCTGTTATGCACCTTATTTGCTTATATCAAAAACTAGCAATGCGATGAAGTGTGCAATGAGGTTTTTCAGGACTGCTGCATAAGCCATCTTTTTGTTTCATTCCTAACTATCAAAAGATCTTTTATCTATACCACTAGGGATCTCAGGTTAGCAAGAAAGCATCAAACTCAATCATCCACTATGGCTCTCTTTTGATAATTCATTGTACCAATTATAAAATCTTATCAATATCACTGTTTCTAATACAGAACTGATCTCCTTTGAAGACTTTTTGTCATTGATTTAAAAATAAGATTATGATTTTATAAAAAAAAAAATAGAACAAAAACAATAAATTATTTACCGTATAATTCCGAATATAGTGCGCAAGCATGTATAATGCGCAACCCTTCCTTGCCTCCACGAAATCGGGGAAAATTCATTTACCCATGTATAGTGCGCACCCCTTTTCGCGGCAAAAATACGACTTTAAGTTGGCATTTCACAGACACTGATATCGGGAAATAGTTGTCAATATGTAAGTCACCATTCATAGATTTTTTTTATAATAAACAATGTTCCACTGCAACTTACGTTTCTACTATTTATTTTTATAATAAAATCCATTTTAATCCCGTATTTGTTGCTTCTAATCTCTCGTAATGGTATTATTGAGTGTTATTTATAAATCATGTATCATGCTATTAATTTACGGTACCGAGGATGATATTCATCTTGAAGAAAAATGTGCAATTACCCGGTAAACTTTGACGTATTGAAGAAGATATCATTGACAGGAATTCGAAGGGCTAACGGTAACTGACTTGGTGTAAGACTAATAGGTCCCATTATACTTGTAATCATAATGCGAATAATAATCATGATATTGCGTCAGTTCATTTTGTGTGAATACTTGATTATTATACTAATCGATAAATTGTACACGACTTAACTGAGATACCGCTCTATTACGCTTCTCACCTGATTCGGTATTTTTAATGCTATGGACGCTATCGAGGATGATATTCGTCTTGAAGAAAAATGTGCAATTACCCGGTAAACTTAGACGTATTGAAGAAGATATCATTGACAGGAATTCGAAGGTCTAACGGTAACTGACTTGGTGTAAGACTAATAGGCCCCATTATACTTGTAATCATAATGCGAATAATAATCATGATATTGCGTCAGTTCCTTTTGTGTGAATACTTAATTGTGATTGTTTCGTTTGTTTAACGTAAATAAATATCATTGTCTTTCTTAATTAAGTCTTTAATTATCGCTGGAGTGACACGATTCGCTCAATAGTTTATTTTTATCGTCTGCTTTTACCCCCCGCATAGATTTATCGACTAGTATTGCCTCTCAACGGAAATGAAAAAAATGACGGCGTGAACCTTGTGTATCATATCTGATGAATAATTAGGAAAACAATGGATTATATTAAAACCCAGTTATTCTGGTAACCGTATTTATATTCAGGCAAGACTCGATTACGTATTGAAGCATGTCATCAAGCATGACAATCCATTGTTCCTACTATAAAAGCCATTGAAAATGCTTTGCCCGTGAACATTATTTTTGTTGGTACCTCTTGTCTTCACGTAACATTTTCCATTTTAAAAACAAAGTTATTAACTTGAATCATTTTAGTTTTGTTCAAATATTTAACAATAAATATTTAATTTATAAGATATTAATCATATTGGGCCGTTATTAAAATCATAATTCAATCTTTTACACAAATCAATTTTACCGCGAGTGTCGATGAAGGAAGACAAAATGGCGGATCCTTAACATCGACTTGCGGCATTTTCGTTGGGAAAAAATACTCCAAATTTATTTACCCGTATATAGTGCGCACCCCCTCTTTGTTGGGCCCATTTTATGGCAAAAACCTGCGCATTATACACGGAAATATACGGTATGTTCATTCTATTGTTAATTCAAAAAGTGAAAAATAAAATTTCAAATTGTAGCTGCTGAGACTATATTGTGTTTTAAATAATTACTCTTTATTTTGGCTATTTAAATTGGAATCTAGGATCAATAAAAGACAGTGAAATTGCTATTGTCTCACAAGGGGGGTAACCTTAACATGCACAGCTAGTAGCATGCCTTGGTTTATTGTCCCAACTGAACAACAAGACACTTTTTCCATGTCAGTCCCTCCGACCTGCATCACTGACAAGGGATACACCGAAGCATGAAGAAAAAGTATTCAATAAAAACTTCAGAGATACATGTACTCTAAATGATAAAGTCTACACAGTACTATATTTATTTTCGTAATAACTTACTCTGAAGACATTTATTATTACCATCATGATAATGAGTAATATCACAACCACATGTAGTATTAGATAAACATGCCAAGTTACCAAGACATCCAGTGGTACTGTTACATATTCCATTAAACTCAGGTTCTAATAAATTAATACAAAGATACAATCTAGTTATTCATATCAAACAAACAGTTTTCATCCAATTTTTGATTATAAAATCTTCTAAACCTGTAAATTCTATCAATATTTTTATTTCAAATGCACATCTAATTTGCTTTGAAACGTTTTTGCATTTAATAAAAAAAAAAGCTGGAAGGATCAAGATTCAATTTGATGTGGTTTCATAAGGTAAACATAATATTGGTATAATTTTAAGAATAGGCCTAACGGTAATCTGAATTTTAGTTCAACTATGAGCTGGTTGGTGACAATAATATACAATTCCATTTTTAATCATTCTCAGATCATTTTGTTCAATTTTTTTTTTGTTTACCCAAAAGATCAGTGGTTTCTTTGCCTCAAACCAAATCTTCTGTTGGGTAGAGTAAGATGTCTTCAATATTTGTAGATCAGCTTGATAAATTATGAGGGAAAAAGGCATTTAAATTTATACTATAATTTTATTAATGACAAGGAAACTTACTCTGAAGACAATTATTACTTCCATCATGATAATAAGTATCATTACAACCACATTTACCATTACCGCCAGTATCAGGTAAACATGTCAATTTACCAAGACAGCCAGTGATACTGTTACATATTCCATTAAACCCTGGTTCTAATAAATTAATACATAGATACATTCTAGTTATTTATATAAAACAACAGTTTTTATCCGTATGAAGATATTTGATTACTATTCAATATGAGAATTTTATACTATACTCAGAAAAGGCTATCAATATCTTAAATCTAAACTGTCTTTGAATTATTTTTATATTTGATAAAAACAATATGAACAGAAACAAATTAAAACTAAACTAGAATTGCTTACAATTATGAACATATTTCGAGAGCCTTAAAATATTATGTAGGCTAAATTTGCAATGACCTACATCTAGACAAATATATTGAATATCATTTGACCTAGTTTTCAAAGTCATAAAATAATTAGGTCACACCTTCCGGTTAAAGATGGCGAAAATATGAAAATTAACAATTTTTGCCTTTATTTAAGTACACTTTTCTCTATGAATTTTTTAAGTAAGCCAAATCAAAAAATATCTCCTCGTAGACAATATATTGAATATTATTTGACCTAATTTTCAAGGTCATAGATTAAGTGGGTCACACCTTCCTTAGCCATTAAAGTGATCTAATTTTGAAAAAATCGAAATTTGAATAATTCGAAAAAAAATACGAAATTTAAAAATCGGTCTCCAAGAAAAGGTAGATAATATCCAATGTATCTATGTGCTAAATTTCATCGAAATCGGTCTATCAATAGAGTCTGAATTTTGGCTTTAAGAATTGTAACGAAAATTCAAAATGGCGGCCGATATGGAAGCTTGACCTAATTATTTAGGTTATTTATAAAACAGTTTTCACTTTTCACCTAGCTGTTATATACTGGAAGTTACGTAATTACGTCATTTGAGGCTAAACCGGAAGTCAATTTTTTTTTTCACAATTTTTCAATATTCATAATCATATCGCCTATCAACTGCTAAAGTTTCAAAATTTTACAATCTATATTAAATGAGAAATCACGGTCTGAAATTTTTGCCGATGACCCTTGAATATTGAATTGCAAATCGTGGGTAAAAGATTTAACCGAATTGCATAAAACCTATAATTGTTAGTTTACAAATACATTGTATAAACTTGCTAAAAAGCAAAAAAATCTCAACTTCCGGTTCTCACTTCCTGTCAGAGATAGAACTTCCGGTTTTGTTTTATTTGATAATTGAAATCATTCTAAGATCAACTGTAGATTAGAATTTCTGTACCTTTTGCCAGTTTGTCTGCAAACTCATCCGAGTATCGCAAAAAAAAAAAAAAAATAAATAAAATAATCCGAACGATTACAATACGTTTTCGCCAAAGTCGAAATACGTAACTAAACTATGTATTTTTTAAATCTATGTTCAGCTAATTTCAATATAATCTACAGTTTGTAATATAAAAATTTTCAAAGGACAAGATTATGGTCTTTAACTGCCACTGTTATAGTATTATGACATTGAACCTGTGCAGTTGATACCTCTACAAATCAAATTCTAATCTCATAATTAATACATGTATCATACTTTTAAGTTTATGGCTACAAAGACAGTGATAATTTACTTTTAACAATGGCTTTAATATAGGATGCAGGTTTATTGTATAGAAACCCGAAAAAATCAACATTAAATACTGACATTTTGTTTTTAGAATGACAAGGTTTTCATTGCACATAGTGTCGACATAAATATTATCGTGATATCGTTTGTAAAATTTTTCGATTTGAATATTCCTGAAAAAATGCTGATAATAGTCAATATGACACTATAATATGAAGATTAAGTACCGTAACAAAGAATATTTTTATGGTAAGAAGCAAATATCACTGAAGATTTGATTCAATGCATACTTCAGAATAAGGGCACCACCTGTCAATTCTCAGAAAAAAATATTTGGCAGGGAAGGGTTAATGTAAACAGCTACATGTATGTAAAGACACATTCCTTTGTATATATCAGATATGAATTAAAAGAAATCAAATTTAAGTTTTATTCCTGGTTACCACACAGATATAATCTAACTATTCATATCATACAACAGTTTTCGTGAATAAAGATTTTTGTTTTTACTCAGTAGAAAAAATATTTCAAATTCAAATCCAACTGATCTACTTTGAAGCATTGTATTTTTTCTAAAAAGAGGGGAAAAAACTAAACTACCTATTGTGTTTCTACCTTCAACTAATTTCAATCTAATTTAAAATTTGTTAAATAACTATAAAATGCTTTAAAATTACAGAGGGCTAGAAATTAAATTAATTTCATATGATGGCAGGGAATGTGTGTCCATATTAAATGCTATGTAGGTAATGCTAAATGCAATGAGGCTAATGTATATTACATGTTCAATGTTGCAAATGTAAGAAGTTAATGCAAAATGTATAATACAACAATGGTAAACCAATGCTGCACATGTAAATATATATCCCCTATAAACCCACTTCCCCTCTATACCAGCATATTTGAGATATCCCGGCGAATCACTATATAATACATAGGAGATAGACCCCCTCATCGCATCGCAAATCAAGTTCCAAAGTAGTTAATCTATAGTTAAATGGTCTCTCTAAACCGGCATGTGAATTCCTATCAATTGAAGTTAATCCATTGATGGCATGAAAGATGAAACTGACGTATGCTAATTAATCACTAATCCATTATCCAATTTATTACACTTTTATGTATTACCACTGCTACCTTAACACCGGCATTTATCACGGTTTAGAGGGGTTTCACTGTACATTTAAATTTAATAGCATTTTCTCATTCAAATATTGGCTTCACATAAGGTTAAGTTTATTTTGGGACACAACTCTCAACTACTTTAATTAATGTGATGTTAACCAATTGACGTGGATGACGAGTTATCTCGCACATGTAGCCATGACGTCGTCACGGATGACAAGATAACTAGCAAAAGCACCTTGTGTTCCACTGGTGATCTGAACTGTTTCGTACTGGAATCAAGAAAATTCTTATGTTTTGTTTATGAGAGTTGGCAGAGGTAAGAGTTGTCTCCTGTTCCATCATTGCGTCTCATGCAAACAAACGAAAATTCAATTTAGATGAAAAGGAGATCAGAAATATGTTTGTAGATTTGGGATCGTCGTCAGATGAAGATGAAAACTCAAGAGAAGATAGCGATGATGAATCAGAGGAAACAGATCAAGAATAAGAGTTTTCAAGGGCGAATTCCGGTTTTGACAGCTGTACTGAAAACGAAAGTAGGACTAATAATAGTAGTGATGTTGAATGGAAATGGGAGAAAATCGAAAATCACCCGAATATTTTTGAATTTGCAGGACGGCCTGGTTGCAAGCTTGATATCTTGAATAAAAACAGCACTGCTTATAATATATTCAGTGAATTCATGTGTGAATACTGAGTTTATTTGAAAATATAAACTTCTATGATATAATCCCTCAAAAAAAAATTTTTTTTTTTTTTTTTTGATCTATCCCATTTTTGAGAAAAACCTAAATAAAAGGCATTCCTATCCATAATACTTCACTTTTTGATTATTTTATAAAAATATAATCATAATTCACATTCTGCATCGAAAAAAAAAAAAAAATTTCAAAATTAATCCCGTTTTTTAGCAAAAATTGCCTTTCAATCCCACTACCAAGTGGTTAAAAGGCATTGAGATTTTAGATGGTAATTTAAATTACTGTCTTGACAATTATTATTACATAATATTGAGTTTCTTCACAACCACATTTACCACTAGTACTCATATCAAGGTTAAAAAAACATGGAATTTTTATATGGTAATTTAACTTACTTGCATTACAATTATTATTTTCATTATAATGAGTTTCTTCACAACCACATTTACCATCAGTACTCATCATCATATCATTGGTCAAACATGTCATATTACTAAGACATTCTTTTTCACTTATACAAGTTCCATCAAAACCTTGCTCTTATAATTGTAAATACATGTATTATTGACTAAAATGTGTATCTCTTGACTAACAAACAAGTTTGAATTTATTGGAGTTGACATCTTTCAAACAAAAAACTGTATAAGTCTCAAATCTAATTTAATGAGAAATATACCCTGTTTGAGAAATTTATATTTGGCCATGTTTATAAGTTGTAGTGGATAACTATTAACTTATGACTAGCTATTGAAACAAAAATTATTTTTAAGATACAGGATACAGATTCCAAAATCTTAAAGAGTTTATGTTCTTATTTCAATTAAGATATGTGGCAGTGCAAGATATACAAGATATTTGGATAAGAATATAACATTATCTCACAAGGAGTTATATATAAGAATATAAGGTGTTTCTGTGGTTTTAGGTCTTATACTTTGCAAATTATTTAATAAAGTAGTTGTTATCCATATAATTGTGTCCTGATATCAAATTTTACTAAATATAAAATTCTTATTGTATAAAATATATCTATGTATGGTGGAGGAAGGAATGGGAAGGAATAATATTACGCATATAGAAACATAATTTTTGTAAAATCGGCAAGTTAATGATTGTGCAATTGTAAGGTAATCGGTGAATATCATCTACAGTTATATTTATTCATTTAAATTTCAAATTTTGTTAAAAAATTTTCTAATTGTCCAAATCAGAATATTGACTGGATGTTCCTTTAATAATTGTAGATGAACTGGTCTATATTTGCCTATTCGTGGGGGTTAAAAGCATTAAAATTTGTCTCAAAGCAATCAATGACAAGACAACTTACTCTTAAGACAATTATTATTACCATCATGATAATAAGTATTATCACAGCCACATTTACCATTAGATAAACATGTCAAGTTACCAAGACATCCAGTGGTATTGGTACATATTCCATTAAACTCAAGTTCTAATAAATTAATACATAGATACATTCTAGTAATTCATATCACATGAGATGTTAATTCACATTGTAATGTGTCAAAAAATTAAAGTGTCTATAAAGTGAAAGAAACAGAATTAGGCATGAAAAAATAATTAGAATTTAAATAAACTTTTAATAAGATATAGGAATTTACTAAGGTGCTTTTCACTTTCCTTAAATTTACAATCAAATAAATTAAATAATTTATCTACAGCTTTAAATTTCTAATCTATAAGTAATACACAAAATTATCCATCAGAATAATTCATATTCATTGACATATTATTATTATACGAAGATTTCCTGCTAACTGATCGGGAATTTTGTGGTCAAATATTGTCTTCACATTTTATGAGGTTAATCTTGGTGTACAACTCTCAACTAATTTAACTACTGTGATGTTAAAAAGCATTGAGATTTTATATCTTAATTTAACTTACTCTCTTTACAATTATTATTATCATGATATTGAGTTTCTTCACAACCACATTTACCATCGGTCAAACACTTCATATTACCAAGACATTCTTTTTCACTAGTACAAGTTCCACTTAAACCTTGCTCTAATAATTGTAAATACTTTTATCATTGACTTCATGTGTATATCTTGAGTAGCAAAAAGTTAAACCGATTGCAATTGATATCTTTCAAGCAAAAAATTGCAAAACTCTACAGTCTAATTAAGAGAAATTTACATATTTGGTCATGATGATAAGTTTAGGAGATATGAAAGATAGCTTGCCAGGCAAGGTAACATACGCCCACTGGAAGCATTGAATTTAATAATAAAAAAAAAATCATTCACTGAATATTGAAGTTAAGGGCAAAGCTTCAAAAACTGTCCATGGAAAATCGTCAATTGTCAAATTCCAACTTGACTCCCATGTTATCTATTTCAATACTCATACCAAGTTTCATCAAGTCTATTAAAAAATTAAAGTTAATTTTGCACGCACAAAAAAAAATTTTGACACAAGTTTACTAATTCAAGTGCAATAACTCAAAACAATTCATTACAAAAAAGTCGTCAAATTCGAACTTGTCTACTGTCTTATCAATTCTGATGCTTACACCAAGTTCCATCAAAATCCTTTGAATATTGAAGCTTCTTATTTCAACCACAATAGAATTTTGATTTTACTAAGTCATGTACAATAACTCAAAATCGTTCATTGAAAAACTGTCAAATTCAAACTTGACTGAGGTCTAATCGATTCCAAGGCTCACACCAAGTTTTATCAAAATCCTTTGAAAATGGGAGGATTCATTGCATCAAAATTAAGATTTTGACAACATTTTACTAAGTCAAGAAAAAATCACTCAAAAACTGTTCATCAATAAAATTGTCAAATTCGAACTTGACTGTGTCTTATCAATTCCAATGCTCACACCAAGTTTCATCAAAATCCTATGAAAATTGTAGGTTTTATTTCATCAACAATGAATTTTTTACACCATTTTACTCAGTCTAGGGCAATTACTCATAAACTGTTCACTGCCTTATCAATTCCAATGCTCATACCAAGTTTCATCGAAATCGATTGAAAATTTTAGCCTCTATTGCACCCGCAATGAAATTTTGACGCAATTTTACTAAGTCAATGGCAATAACTAAATAAACGAAAAATCGTTAATTTCGAACATGACTGCCGTCCTATCAATTTCAATATTCATACCAAGTTTCATCAAAATCCATTGAAAATTATGTATTTTCTATTGCACACACAATAAAATTTTTACACAATTTTACTAAGTCAAGGGCAATAACTAAAAAAGCATTCATTCAAAAATCTTCAAATGCGAAACTTGACCGCCGTCTTATCAATTCCAATGCTCACACCAAGTTTCATTTGAAAATTGTAGCTTCTATTGAGTCTAATATAGAGGCAGGGCAATAACTCACAAAGAAAAAATAGAAAAATCGTCCAAATTGACCACCGTCATATCAATTCCACTGCTCATGCCAAGTTTCATTAAAATCCATAGAAAATTGTATCTTCTATAGTGTCTACAACAAATGTTGACTGACCAACAGACTGACTGACAGGGGTGACGACAATATACATCCACATATTAATGTGGCTTTAGAAAATAAAACTTCTGTCAAACTAAACCATTTATTCCTCCAACATTTCGTGTGTCTAAAAACTTCCTCAGGGAGTCAAAAAACCAACACAATTTAAAAAGCAAAATGACTTAATATGACGACGGTCTTGGTTACATAAACTACTATCTACAAAGTGAAGTCATCAGTGAATGATGTTAAAGGATAAAATATAAGGTCATAAATATGGAAATAAGATATCAGCACATGTGGGGGTGGGGGTTATAATCAAAAAGCTATTACTTTTAAAAGTTCCTTATAGTATCAGGATTGTATTCATTTAGTCCATTGGGCCAAACTGTGAGCTAAATCTAAACACGAAACGTTGGAGGAATAAATGGTTTGGTTTGACAGAAGTTTTATTTAAGTTTTTAATTAAGTTTCATATCTTCATTGGGTCACAGCATAGTTTTTTACAACTGAGATCACCATTAATTATCTTCATGAGTGGTTTTGTCCAACTCTCATCTTTATTCAGAATTTTCACATATTAATGTGGGCATATAAAAAGAAGAAAAGAAGAAATACTTTGTTTGGTTGAAAGTTTTATTATGAATTGTAACAATTTAGTTGTATTTCTAAGTCTATATGATAACTATGAACTAGCTATAGAAACAAAATTCATTCTGAAGAAACGGGACAAAAATCCAAATATTTCAAGGAATATTCTTAATTCAATTAAGATATGTGCAAGTGCAAAATATACAAGATATCTGGATAAGAATATAATATTACATTGTATCACAATGTGTTTCTGTGGGAACAATATATCTTTAAAAGATAGCTTGCCAGGCAAGGTAACATACGCCCACTGGCAGCATTGAATTTGAATAATAAATTGAGCAATAACTAAAAAAAACATTCACTGAATGAATATTGAAGTCAAGTGCAAAAGCTAAAAAAAAATGGAAAATCGTAAAATTAACTTGACCACCATCTTATCTATTTCAATAATCATACCAAGTTTCATCAAATCTATCAAAAAATTGTAGCTTATTTTGCACCCACAAAAATTTTTGACACAATTTTACTAAGTCAAGGGCAATAACTCAAAAAACATTCGTTAAAAAGTTGGAAATTCAAACTTGACGAATGTCTTATCAATTCTGATGCTTACAACAAGTTCCATCAAAATCCTTTGAAAATTAAAGCTTCTTATTGCAACCACAATAGAATTTTGACACAATTTCACTAAGTCAAGGGCAATAACTCAAAACTGTTCATCGAAAAACTGTCAAATTCAAAATTGACTGAGGTCTAAGCAATTCCAATGCTCACACCAAGTTTCATCAAAATCCATTGAAAATTGTAGCTTCTATTGCACCCACAATAAAATTTTGATGCAATTTTACTAATTCGATGGCAATAACTAAAAAAACATTCATTGAAAAAATTGTCAATTTCGTTCTTGACTGCCGTGTTATCAATTTCAATAATCATACCAAGTTTCATCAAAATCCATTGGATATTGTAACTTCTATTGCTCCCACAATAAAATTTTGATGCAATCTTACCAAGTCAAGGGCAATAACTAAAAAATTGTTTATCGAAAAATTGTCAATTTCGTTCTTGACTGCCGTCTTATCAATTTCAATACTCATACCGAGTTTCATTAAAAATTGTAGCTTCTATTGCACCCACAATAAAATTTTGATGCAATTTTGCTTAGTCAAGGGCAATAACTCAAAAACCGTTTGAAAAATCTTTAAATTCAAACTTGACCGCCATCTTCAATTCCAATGCTCATACCAAGTCATTAAAATCGATAGAAAATTGTAGCTTTCATAGTGTCTACAACAAATGAATTTTTACACACTTGTACTTAGTCAAGGGCAATAACTCATAAACTGTTCATCGAAAAATCGTCAAATTCGAACCTGACCACTGCCTTATCAATTCCAATGCTCATACCAAGTTTCATTCATTGAAAATTGTAGCTTCTATTGCATCAACAATAAATTTTGACGTGATGTAAATAAGTCAAGGGCAATAACTCAAAAATCGTTCATATATAAAATCATCAAATTCGAACTTGAACCAAGTTTCATTAAAATCCATTGAAAATTGTAGCTTCTATTGTGTCTACAATAAATAAAGAGGCATGGGCAATAGCTAAAAAACGTTTACCGAAATATCGCCCAAATCGAACTTGACCGCTGTCTTATCAATACAAATGCTCATACCAAGTTTGATTAAAATCCATAGAAAATTGTAGTTTCTATAGTGTCTACAACAAATGTTGACAGACCGACGGACAGGGGCGACAACAATTACGTCCACATATTCATGTGGGCGTATAAAAAACATTACTATCAAAGAACTGTAAATTTTTGAAGACAAGAATTAATAACACATATATATATATATTTTCAGTGGTTTAAGCAATTTCAAGGTCTTGTAAAAAAAAAAAGAATTTATAAAGAAATCTAATTAAAAGTTTATCTATTATGAAATTCTTAGTATGAAATATATATATATATATGTATGCTGGAGGAATGGATGGAAAGGAAGCTTACTAAGTATTACATATAGAAACATATTTTGTGTAAAATCTGCAAGTTAATGTTTGCGTAATTGTAGGTAATTGGTGAATATCATTTACAATTATATATAAAATCATTTTTTTTAAATTTTCTAACTTTCAAAATCAGAATGTTGATTGGAGGTTCCTCTAATAATTGTAGATAAACTGCTCTATATTTGCCTATTTGTGAGGGTTAAAAGCATAAGAATTTGCCTCAAAGCAATTATATAAATGACAAGACAACTTACTAGAAAAACAATTATTACCATCATGATAATGAGCATTATCACATCCACATGTATCAATAGATAAACATGTCATGTTACCAAGACATCCAGAAGTACTAGTACATGTTATATTAAATCCTGGTCCTAATAATTAATACATAGATACATTTTAGTTATTCATATCAGATGGGATGTTGGTTCACATTGTAATGTGTCAAAAAATTAAAGTGTCTATATAGTGAAAGAAACAGGACACATGAAAAAATAATTAGATTTTAATTTATAATTGTTTCCTTAAATTTATAATCAAATAAATTAAAGAATTTATCTACAGCTTTATATTTCTAATCTATAAGTATAATTTTGGATTAAAAAAATGGAATATAATTAAAAAACTGGAATATACTTTTAAAACTTTTTTCACCCGGGTGAAAATTAATTTTCACTCATTTGATTGTCATCTTTAAAGCATAAACATGCAGAATCACTTAAACTTAATCCTTTTTGGCATCCTTTTAAATCCATAAATAACATTTCAATGAAGGATCTAATCCAATTAGGAATATAGTTGTAGATGTTTAAAGTTATTGAACATCTCTTGTCCAGTAACCTTCATGTCTATTGTTAATTAAATTTATTTAGATAAAAATAAATTATATTGGTAATATTCATACTTCTCAATATTAAAAGTAAATAAAAATTCATTAAAACAATTTAAATTTTCAGATAAATCAAAGATTTCACTTTTCAGTTTTATAAATAAGGCTACATCTTAGAAGTAATAAGGAAGGACTTACTTTTTGTACAATTTCCATTAGCATCATAATAGTCATCAGTACATTGACATTTATCACTGACACATTGATATCCAGTACCTACAGGATCACCACCACATGTTGTAACAACAGATCCAGTACAATTAGCTCCCACATCACATGATACCTGAAATAATATATATTTACAATCATTTAAAGGACAAATGTTATAATAATTAACGCATACATACCATAACTTAATCACAAATTAACATAGCACAGATCTAACACTCATTTTAGGTGAAGAAATCTGGCTTAATACGCTTCATTTAGTGGCCCTCCATCAAATTTAGTGAAACTTATTGACTAAATTTAGCAGGAATTGACAGATTCGATTTTTGAATAGCAGGATACACCAGGCCCTGTTACTCATCGTAAATGAGATGGGTAATGAGTTTAAATGTAAATTCTCCTTCATTGATTTTTGTCAGCTCATGGACTTTACCTATTTATATTTGTACATATTGCTAGACAAGATTATAAAACAAAATATTTTGAGTGATGTTCTCTGTTATCAACCCGAAGAAAATATCCTTCAAACCAGCTTCACAATTTTTCGTCTGATAAGAAGAGAAAGTACGCTAGTGTAAATAAATCTCAAAATCATTAGTCAACTAAAATACAGTTATCCGCAATCCTATCTTCAGAATAATGTAACATCGTTGGTTTGAATCAGACTGAGCAAACAAAATTAAAAAATCTAGCAAAGTTTATTTCCATGAGATTTCTACTTGTTTCTTAGGTAACTTGGTAATAAAGAAGTTTCTAAGGGCTGTGATGTTTGGCTGAGATTCTGACATGTTGGGCCCTACTTAATAACAATTAAGAAGTTCCTCAACTGGATGAGTAGGGTTTCCTGTGGACGTTAGTAGATTGGGGTTTAAGACCCCTCTGTAAGTCAATTAAATGGAAGGTTTATTTATTTCAGTCTGATTTTCCCTAATTAACATATATTGCAGGTTTCTTTATAATATAATTGTACACTTTGGTAAAAAAATAAAACTAGAATTGCTTACAATTATGAACGTATTTCGAGAGCCTTAAAATATTATGTAGGTTAAATTTGCAATGACCTACATCTAGACAATATATTGCATATCATTTGACCTAGTTTTCAAAGTCTTAAAATAATTAGGTCACACCTTCCGTAACGTTTAAAGATGGCGAAAATATGAAAATTAACAATGTTTGCTGTATTTAAGTACACTTATCTCTATGAATTTTTTAAGTAAGCCAAATCAAAAAATATCTCCTCGTAGACAATATATTGAATATTATTTGACCTCATTTTCAAGGTCATAGATTAAGTGGGTCACACCTTCCGTAGCCATTAAAGTGACCAAATTTTGAAAAAATCTAAATTTGAATAATTCGAAAAAAAATACGAAATTTAAAAATCAGTCTCCAAGAAAAGGTAGATAATGGTCCAATGTATCTATGTGCTAAATTTAATCAAAAGCGGTCTATCAATAGTGTCTTAATTTCGGCTTTAAGAATTGTAACAAAAATTCAAAATGGCGGCCGATATGGAAGCTTGACCTAATTATTTAGGTCTAATCGATTACTATTGATAAGTTAATGTTTATAAAACAGTTTTCACTTTTCACCTAGCTGTTATAGACCAGAAGTTACGTAATTACGTCATTCGAGGCTAAACTGGAAGTCAAATTTTTTTTTTCAAAATTGTTCAATATTCATAATCATATCGCCTATCAACTGCTAAAGTTTCAAAATTTTACAATCTATATTAAACGAGAAATCACGGTCTGAAATTTTTGCCGATGACCCTTGAATATTGAATTGCAAATCGTGGGTAAAAGATTTAACCAAATTGCATAAAATCTATAATTGTTAGCTTACAAATACATTGAACTTTTCAAATCTGAAAATCCGGTCAAAATCCAACTGAAAATAAATTTACTAAACCAAAAAAACCTCAACTTCTGGTTCTCACTTCCGGTCAGAGATAGAACTTCCGGTTTTGTTTTATTTGATAATAGAAATTATTCTAAGATCAACTGTAGATTTAGAATTTCTGCACCTTTTACCAGTTTGTCTGCAAACTCATCCAAGAATCGCAAAAAAAAAAAAAATATAATAATCCGAACGATTACAATACGTTTTCGCCAAAGTCGAAATACGTAATAAACAGTGGATTTGATTTAACTAGGTCCCTATAGTAATTGTACCACTGCAAAAAGCCTGTGTGGGAAAATGTATCAGAAATTTCTCTATAATGCTGCAAGATAAAGCATGTATAGGCCAATAATATCTGACACTTACAGTTTCAAATACAGTTAACCCGGTCAAAGCCAAATGAAACTCGTAAG
>JAUJPP010000002.1:4820245-4845041 GCA_030562195.1 Nipponacmea schrenckii
TTGATGATGTAGTTTTAATTGCAATGCCTATCTATCTATATCCTGAAAATTTTCAGACCGATGCGACTATTAGGGCCCGAACTAGGTTGAAATCTTATTTGCATATTATGCAATTAGCCACTTTCGGTTTAGCGAAAATTTCATGTTAGATATTCATTTTTGATTCCAGCCCATATAAAAACCATTGGTGAAAACAGAAATTGTCTATTTTTTTCCGTTTGGGCTAGCGAGCTTCCCAAAAAAAAAAAAAAAAAAAAACTAGAACTGTGAACAGCTCCGAGCGTGGCAACTGTGCGTTATCCCATGGATTTCGAACATTTTGAAACTTCTAACCTGCTAGCTTTCAATTCCGGTAATTTTCAGCCTACAATTGTAAGCGTAAACTTTCCGCTATATAGGCAATTTTTTCTACTATAAGTTTCTACTATCAGTTCCTTATTAGGTTTTTGTACATGTCTAAGATTTCGGTAGGATATTTACATAAATTCCAAACTAAAATTTAAGTAGGTAGTAAGATGTCAATTTGTCATGAAATTTAAACTCTCTATATTCAAATTTAAACATTATTTTGTAACTTTGGTTGTAATTAACATAGAGAGAAAATTCAAGCTATGTGATAATTTGCTAATTCACAGCTTTATAAAGAGATATTTTTTGAATTTGTATGCAAAAATTTTACAAAAAAATAAATAAATTTTATTAGCAATTGGAATTTTTTTCTTCTCGAGGGATGCAAATTATTTTGTATAGCTAATGTACTGTTTTTGCTTACATTCTTGAATTACACGGGATGTAGGGTCTCCTGCAATGAGATAAAAAAAAAACGGAAGTCCCCACGCCCAAACCGGAAGTGATCAAAAAATTTTGATGATATATTTTTAATTGTGTTGCGTATCTATCTATATCCTGTAAATTTCAGATCGATCCGAACATTAGAGCCCGAAAGTGTAACATAACCATCCAAAATTGCAAAATAGTCAGATTTCGGTAGGCTATAAAACCGGAAGTTAATATTTGTCATGCAATATCAGCACATCTATAGACAGCTGAGGTCAATGACATTCTACATCTCAAATGTCAAGGTCATTTAAGGTCAAGGTCACGAGATATAGAGTTTTAAATTTTCGAAAAATTCGAACGGGCATAAAAAAAATTCAAATTCGAAAATCAAAATTCTGTT
Source organism: Nipponacmea schrenckii (assembly GCA_030562195.1). NCBI lineage: Eukaryota > Metazoa > Mollusca > Gastropoda > Lottiidae > Nipponacmea > Nipponacmea schrenckii. Next base: position 4,821,426 of record JAUJPP010000002.1, read on the forward strand.
CCCAACATTTTTTAGATAAAGTATCCAGGTTTCGATAAACACCAAAATCACAAAAATCGGTTAATAATTGGCGGACTTATTAAATTTTTAAGAAAATTTGCCATTTTTGAAAACTGCGCATGCGCAACATTCAATTTAATTTTTCTTCATCTCAGGGGATTAAAATCATTTAGTATAGCTAAAATATACTGATTTTGTTTAGAATCTTGAATTACATCGGAAGCAGGGTCGCCCGACATGAGACGAAAAAACCGGAAGTCCCCACGCCCAAACCGGAAGTGATAAAAAAATTTTGATAATGTAGTTTTAATTGCGCTGCCTATCTATCTATATCCAGACCGATGCGACTATTAGGGCCCGAGCTAGCTTGAAATCTTATTTGCATATTATGCAATTAGCCACTTTCGGTTTAGCGAAAATTTCATGTTAGATATTCATTTTTGATTCCAGCCCATATAGAAACCATTGGTGAAAACAGAAATAGTCTATCTATTTCCGTTTGGGCTAGCGAGCTTCCCAAAAAAAAAAAAACTAGAGCCGTACGCCTAACGGCACTGAAGCAGTGCGTTCCATCCAGGGATTCGTTCGTTAAGCAAAAGACAAAAAGGGTTTATTAAAATAAAAAAATGTGCATCAGAAATGGATTTTGATTTCATAACAAACGCTCCCATACCCCCCTTTCCCCCTTCCCCCTCTTTGCCCCTCCCCATCCTTAGCCCTCATCATCAATTAAGATAGATAATAAGTTAAAATCATAATAAAAAATGGATAGAGGGTCGTTTAATCTAAAAAAGATATCCGGATCGCCGAAACTCATATTTGTAAATCGCCCAAACGTAGAGAATAATACCCAATACAAAGTAGATTGTTTTATATATTAAATTCGCAATTTTCAGATGGCGATGAAACCAAAAGTAGATATCGTACAAAAAATATACATATAGCATTGGATAGACAATGTCGAAGCTATATACAAATCGAAAGGTCACTAATGGTTCAAGTTGTCTTAAGTCGCCAGGGTATAACATTGAGACACCACATAAATAGCGCGGCCTAACATTTTAAAATTTATATTGAATAGAGTTTCGTCCCTTAGACCATTATTCCAGTCAACTGTATATTATTGTTGCATAATTATAAGAGATAAAATTTTAAATTCTAAAGGTTGTAATTTCGTTCCAAATATTCAATATTTACATCACCCACAACTGGAAAAACATATATAACAACTTTGAATCATTTTAACTGGATGTAGAACGATTAAACTAAAAAATAATTTCAGATCGCTGAAACTTATATCTTGTAGATCGCCCAAATGCAACACATTAAACAGATTGTTTTATAGGGAAAATTAGCAATTTTCAAATGGCGATAAAAGCGGAAGTATACATTTTACAATAAAGCTTTATATATCATTGGATAGAACTTCTCGAGAGCTATCACATTTGTACAGGTCAAAAATTCGTCGAAGGTCAACGTCAGAATATACGACCCTTCAAAGTTTTTAAAAATGTTAATCGTAAAAGAATCAAAATCAAAATCAAAATTCAAAAATCTGTTTCCATATATATTTCGGCAATCGGTTATAGATACTATATACATCAAAATAACACAAATCGAATTATCCCCCGAGACCCTATTTCGATTTAAAGAAAAACACGCACAGTTAGTATAGAAGAAATTACAGAATTTTGAAATTTTTAAACGCGCAATTTTGATTAAAATACCAAGTGTAATATATTAATGGAAAGATGACATTAAGTATAAAAGGAATATGTAAGAAATTCTGTGCTATGTAAATTAGGTCACGTGATAGAGCTCTTTAAAGTTAAAATTCGTGATTTTCAATTGGCTGCAAAACCGGAAGTAAACACCGGACAACAAAAGTGGGGATGCAATTGGGCAGATATAATGAAGGGCAATAACTTTTGTTCAGGTCAAAAGGTCATCAAAGGTCAAGGTCACGAAATATGACCGGTTAAAGTTTTGACAATTACTGAAAAAATTCAACCGGAAATAAAAGAAAAGCAAAATCGAAAATCAAAAATTCCTTCCCATACTTTTTTGCGCAATCAATTGATGTTTCTAGAAAATTTAAAATTATGCAAATTAGACTTATCCCTGAGAACTTATTTCAGTTTTACAAAATTTAGTCGTATCAAGATGGCGGAAGATCCGTTACTTCCGGTTCGAATTTTCTTAATTTAGCATCATTCAATTGACAATTGTAGCTAATTGCAAAATAAATTTTTCAAATATCTTCATTATTCCGGAAGTGCAAAGTTCAACTTTAAAAGCAAATAAAATCAAAACCGGAAGTGATATCGAAATTTTGAAAATTAATTATACTTCGCAATCCAAATGTCTATAAATCTGTAAGTTTTCAGATCGATCGAAATAAAACTGTAGAAGTAAGAAAATGCAAAAAATTTAAAATTCAAAATGTCAGCGAGAAAGTTGGGAAATGTATTATTCTTAAATTGCTATCTTTTAAAACTAAATTCAATGTAGTTACCTAAAAAAAACCCATCAAAATCGGATCAAAAATAAATGCGCAAATTGAAAAACAAAGAAAAACTGTAGACGGCGCTACGTCATTTCCTGTAGGTCAAAATGGCGTCAAAATACATTCATCAGATTTAGTCTCGCGGCATTTTCGGGAGAAATGTTAACAGAATGTGCGATAGAACGCACTGCAAAAAAAAAAAAAAAATAATCCGAACGAAAACAAAGCGTGACAAATTTTATTTGCCACGCAATAATCCGAACGCAAACAAAGCGTGACAAATTTTATTTGCCACGCAAAAAAAAAGAGCCGTATGCCTAACGGCACTGAAGCAGTGCGTTCCATCCATGGATTCGTTCGTTAAGCAAAAGACAAAAAGGGTTTATTAAAATAAAAAAATGTGCATCAGAAATGGACTTTGATTTAATAAGAAACGCTCCCATACCCCCCTTTTGCCCCTTTCCCCTCTTTGCCCCTCCCCATCCTTAGCCCTCATCATCAATTAAGATAGATAATAAGTTAAAATCATAATAAAAAATGGATAGAGGGTCGTTTAATCTAAAAAAGATATCCGGATCGCCGAAAGTCATATTTGTAAATCGCACAAACGTAGAGAATAATACCCAATACAATGTACATTGTAGATTGTTTTATATATTAAATTCGAAATTTTCAGATGGCGATGAAACCAAAAGTGGATATCGTACAAAAAATATATATACAGCCTTGGATAGACAATGTCGAAGCTATATACAAATCGAAAGGTCACTAATGGTTCAAGTTGTCTTAAGTCGCCAGGGTATAACATTGAGACACCACATAAATAGCGCGGCCTAACATTTTAAAATTTACATGTATATTGAATAGAGTTTCGTCCCTTAGACCATTATTCCAGTCAACAGTATATTATTGTTGCATAATCATAAGAGATAAAATTTAAAATTCTAAAGGTTGTAATTTCGTTCCAAATATTCAATATTTACATCACCCACAACAGGAAAAACACATATATCATTTGAACTGGATGTAGAACGATTAAACTAAAAAATAATTTCAGATCGCTCAAACTTATATCTTGTAGATCGCCCAAATGCAACACATTAAACAGATTGTTTTATAGGGAAAATTCGCAATTTTCAAATGGCGATAAAAGCGGAAATATACATCTTACAATAAAGCTTGATATATCATTGGATAGAACTTCTGGAGAGCTATCATATTTGTACAGGTCAAAAATTCGTCAAAGGTCAACGTCACAATATACGACCCTTCAAAATTTTTAAAAATTTTAATCGTTAAAAAATCAAAATCAAAATCAAAATTCAAAAATCGGTTTCCATATATATTTCGGCAATCGGTTATAGATTCTATATACATCAAAATAACACAAATCGAATTATCCCCATTGGGCAGATTTAATCAAGGGCAATAACTTTTGTTCAGGTCACAAGGTCACCAAAGGTCAAGGTCACGAAATATGACCTTTCAAATTTTTTATGATAAGTGAAAAATTTCAACCGGAAATAAACAAAAAGCGAAATTGAAATTCAAAAATTCCTTCCCATACTTTTTTGCGCAATCGATTGTTGTTTAGAGATAATCTAAAATTATGCAAATTAGATTTAACCCTGAGGCTCCATTTTGAGTTTTACAAAAGTTAGTCATATCAATATGTCGGCTGATCCGTTACTTCCGGTACGGATTTTTTAAATTTAGCATCATTAAATAGACAGGTAATTGCAAAAAAATTTTTCAAATATCTTCAATATTCCGGAAGTGCAAAATTCAACTTTAAAAGCAAATAACATCAAAACCGGAAGTGATATCAAAGTTTTGAAAATTAATTATAGTTCGCAATTTAAATGTCTATATATCTGTAAATTTTCAGATCGATCGAAATAAAAATGTAGAAGTTGAAAAAAACGCAAAAATTAAAAATAAAAAAGTCAGCGACAAAGTTGGGAAATGTATAATTCTTAAATTGCTATCTTGTAAATAAAGATTGAATGTAATAAACAAAGAAAACCCGATCCACTTTGATTTAATACTAGCGTCGCAAATGAGAAAAAACCTAAAATTAGTCATAACGTCGTACGTCATTTCCGGTTGGACAAAATGGTGTGAAAACACATTCGCCTGATTTAGTCTCGCGGCATTTACGGGAGAAATGTTGACAGTTTGTATGTGGCACCTGTAGTTTGGGCTGAGGACTCTGACCAGAATTCGAAAAAAAAAAAAAAAAAAAAAAAAACATTTCGAAAACACCGAACGAAAACAAAGCGTGACAAATCAAATTTTATTTGCCACGCAATGAATTGTTTAGGGAAACCATTATATTTAATCGATGATTCATCTAAAAGATGGTAGTTGTCTAGACCTGAATACCCAGACATAAATGACCAGTCTGATTTGCGCAGGCAGTTATCATTTACGTCTGGGTATTTGCGACTAGACCAGAAATGTCGTTACATCCTGTGTGCATTAAAGCGTATAACACGGGTTACAGACATCAAAATTTGTTGTTGTTGGGTGGGTTGAGATGAGGAAAACACAATCTATTCGATGAATCATCGATTAAATAGAGGATAGTTTCCCTTTCAGGAAAACTTTACCAATGTGTTGTCCAGAACAAGTTCATTGGATGTTAAAAGTAAGTTTTAGGTGGTAGCTTCCATTTAAAACTAAAATAACATTTTGAGTAAGGCCTATTTTATGGAATAATCATACTACATGTAGACCTTTATGTCTATAAGCTTTTACATACCAAAGACTTGAATGACTTTTTTTGCAGTTTAAGTTTAACAGCTATTCTTCTTTGGACTAAACCATCTGGATCTTCATCTTCCATAACAGCATAAACCAATGAACGGGGAATACGTAGATGGTGAACTTCCCGTATCTTTTTATGGAATGGGTACACTGTAATCAGTGTATTTGATATCAAAGTAGGATAGTCTAAGGCTTAATGTACTGTAGCTCCAAGCATACTGAGGCTAGCTTTCCGAAACAAAAGCTAAAATTTCTTCTTTCTTCAAATTCTTTTCCACATACTTCAACAAATCTGACTTCAGATTGTCATATTGTTTCCAATTTTCATTCCGTATTCTGGCAGTCATGGAAGAACTGAAATGGCCAACGAAAATCAATTATCAACTAGAACTGTGAACAGCTCCGAGCGTGGCAACTATGCGTTATCCCATGGATTTCGAACATTTTGAAACTTCTAACCTGCTAGCTTTCAATTCCGGTACTTTTCAGCCTCCAATTGTGGAACAAGCGTAACAATATTGTTAGATCTATAGACAGCTGATGTCAAGGCCATTCTATATGGAAAATTTCAAGGTCATTGAAGGTGAAGGTCACAAGATTTAGAATTTCAAATTTTTAAAAAATTCAAACGGGCATAAATAATAAATGACGGACTAATTAAATTTTAAAGAAAATTTGCCATTCTCGGAAAAATGGCGCATGCGCAACTAGCAATTGGAATTTTTTCTTCTCGGGGGATACAAATTATTTTGTATAGCTAATATATACTGTTTTTGCTTACATTCTTGAATTACACGGGATGTAGGGTCGCCTGAAATGAGATAAAAAACCGGAAGTCCCAATGCCCAAACCGGAAGTGATCAAAAAATTTTGATGATATATTTTTAATTGTGTTGCGTATTTATCTATATCCTGTAAATTTCAGATCGATCCGAACATTAGAGCCCGAAAGTGTAATATAACCGTCCAAAATTGCAAAATAGTCAGATTTCGGTGGGCTATAAAACCGGAAGTTAATATTTGTCATGCAATATCAGCACATCTATAGACAGCTGAGGTCAAGGACATTCTACATCTCAAATGTCAAGGTCATTGAAGGTCAAGGTCACGAGATATAGAGTTTTAAATTTTTGAAAAATTCGAACGGGCATAAAAAAAATTCAAATTCGAAAATCAAAATTCTGTTCCCAACATTTTTTAGATAAAGTATCAAGGTTTTGATAGACACCAAAATCATAAAAATCGGTCAATAATTGGCGGACCTATTAAATTTTTAAGAAAATTTGCCATTTTTGAAAACTGCGCATGCGCAAAATTCAATTCAATTTTTCTTCATCTCAGGGGATTAAAATCATTTAGTATAGCTTAAATATACTGTTTTTGTTTAGATTCTTGAATTACATGGGAAGCAGGGTCGCCCCACATGAGACGAAAAAAACCGAAGTCCCCACGCCTAAACCGGAAGTGATCAAAAAATTTTGATGATGTAGTTTTAATTGCGCTGCCTATCTATATCCTGTAAATTTCAGACCGATCCGACTATTAGGGCCCGAGCTAGCTTGAAATCTTATTTGCATATTATGCAATTAGAAACTTTCGGGTTAGCGAAAATATTATGTTAGATATTCATTTTTGATTCCAGCCCATATAAAAACCATTGGTGAAAACAAAAATAGTCTATCTTTTTCCGTTTGGGCTAGCGAGCTTCCCAAAAAAAAAAAAAAAAAAAAAAAAAAAAAAAAAATAATCCGAACGAAAACAAAGCGTGACAAATTTTATTTGCCACGCAATAAAATGATGAAATAAATCAAGACTAGGCCTATATATTTTTTCTGGGGACCTTTTGACTTGTGCTTTGGACCTTTTGACTTTTGCTTCGGAGACGCTTTGACTTCATCTTTAGGGAACTTTCGGCATGGGGACCTTTTGACTATAACCCATACAAGACTAGTACTAGTACAGTAGGCCTACTCCGTCCACTAGTGTGTGTAGATCAGCTGTGTTATGGATCAATCATCATGGCATAGAATGAATGAAGAATTCAAGAAAGGAATAATATTTTTACAGTGACAGTACCAAGTGTTATGCCCATGGGTTTCTCCGTGCTACATGTTAAGATGATCACAGGTCTAATTCTAGTTCATAGGAGTAATGATTAGTAAATTATTTTGAAATGAAATTTAAACTAGAACTGTGAACAGCTCCGAGCGTGGCAACTATGCGTTATCTCATGGATTTCGAACATTTTGAAACTTCTAACCTGCTAGCTTTCAATTCCGGTACTTTTCAGCCTACAATTGTAAGCGTAAACCTTCCGCTATAGAGGCAATTTTTTCTACTATAAGTTTCTACTATCAGTTCCTTATTAGATTTTTGTACATGTCTAAGATTTTGGTAGGATATTTACATAAATTCCAAACGAAATTTTAAGTAGGTAGTAAGATGACAATTTGTCATGAAATTTAAACTCTCTATATTCAAATTTAAACATGATTTTGTAACTTTGGTTGTAATTAACATAGAGAGAAAATACAAGCTATGTGATAATTTGCTTATTCACAGCTTTATAAAGAGATATTTTTTGAATTTGTATGCAAAAATTTTACAAAAAAATAAATTTTATTAGGGTTATCAGATTATATCATTAGATTAATTTACTCTTTGGCCACCTGTGTGCGTTGAACCGTGACTAAATTGGTCAATAGTTCATCTGTGTTTTATAAGACTTATATGTCTGCTACTCTTCACATGCCTGTATTTGACATTTTTTTTATAAAATCATTTCTATTTAAGATACGAACAAAATTCGAACTTATCAATGACAAGCGAATTTACTTCTTTAACTTGATGCATGTTTTGAATTTGAATGGGAATATTTTAAGAAATTACATAATCAGATTAATTTGTTCCCCAGCTCAGTGATTTGACAAGTAGGTGTGAAAATTTAAACCACCAGTTTTACTGACATGTTATATAACAGCCTTTAACACCCTGACTGATCAATTTGAAACAGATTTTATGAAATAAAAAACCCAAAATTGGTATTTATTTTGTTAATTTATCTAAAATTAATGCTTAAATTTTCATGGTAAAACGACCATGTCGCATATCATTTAAGAGACAATTTAATTTGGAGTCCAATGATGTATACCACATTGATGTGGGATGAATATATTTTATGTTAGTACTGGAGTTGTAAAATTTAATTTTGCTTTTTTAAAATATGCTTCTGCACTTTTGGCATATATCCTTTATTGAAGAGTTTTGAGGCTATTATAAAACAGAAAATCTCAAGTCAATGTGTTCATAAGGAAATGTAATATTGCCGTTCAAAGTTTCAAAAATGTCAGAATTCGATTGGCTATAAAACCCAGAAGTTGATATTTTTCATTCAATATTGTCATATCTATAGACAGCTGAGGTCAAGGCCATTCTATATGGAAAATTTCAAGGTCATTGAAGGTGAAGGTCACAAGATATAGAATTTCAAATTTTCAAAAAAATTCAAACGGGCATAAAATAAATTTATGTTCGAAAATCAAAATTCTGTTTCAAACATCCTTTAGATAAGGGAGCAAGGTTTTGATAGATACCAAAATCATACAAATCGGATAATAAATAATAATAATAATATAATAAATGTATTTATATAGCGCTGAAATCCACTCTGCATGGAGAGTGCTCAAAGCGCTGACATGTGTCTTTCACAAGCATTGTTCACATTAAGTATAACGATGAAACAAATGTGTTTTCAATTTGGATTTGAAGTCTTGTATATTTGACGATGATTTAATGGATATGTTAAGGGAATTCCATAAGTGTGCAGCAGCATACGCAAATGTTCTACCACCAAATGATTTTAAATTAAATGATGGTTTCACAAGTTGAAGTTTATCTTTAGAGCGGAGATTTCTAGGAGGAACATATGGTTGAACAAGATCTTGAATGTAGGAAGGACCGACGTTGTTGACTGCTTGAAAACATAAACATAGAATTTTGAAGTCAATACGCTCTTCAATTCGTAGCCAATGTAATTCGTTTAAGACAGGGGTAATATGAGCAGTAGATTTTGTACGTGTAACCAGTCTGGCACCTCGATTTTGTATCTTCTGCAGTCGTTCAATCTGGGTGTTTGGTAAACCATACAAAAGACTATTACAATAGTCTAAACGACTGAGGATGAGACATCTAACAAGTGTGGCACACGTTTCGCTGGTGATTAGATGGCGAATAGCTCCTATGTTTCGTAGATGGAAATGACAGGTTTTACAAAGATGACTGATGTGATCCTCCATTCGTAAGTTTTGATCCAAGTAAACTCCAAGGTTTTTAGCCGTAGGATTGAAAGAAATGAATGATTGACCTAATTGGAGACCATCAAGTTCATGACCAGCCAGTCGAGAAGAGGGTCCAATTAACATGGCCTCAGTCTTGTCAGAGTTTAGTTTTAACATGTTGGCACTCATCCACTGCTGTATATCGGAGACACAGTTCTCCATCATGGAGTAAGTTAACTTGTGGTTTGAAAGAGCTGGCGAGAAACTGTCAATAAGCTGAGAATCATCAGCATAAAAATGATGACCGATATGGTAATATCCAATTACTTTACTAAGGGGTTTGGTATATAAACTGAACAACACGGGACCAAGGACCGAACCTTGTGGTACACCACAGGCAAGTGGAACAGTTTCTGATGATGCATCATGAACAATGACGGTTTGAGTTCTATTAGATAGATATGAAGAGAACCATTTTAAGGCTACACCACTGATGCCATACTCATTTTCCAATCTACTAAGAAGATTATTATGGTCGATCGTGTCAAAAGCTGAGGACAAATCCAATAAAACAAGTAAAGACACGTTTCCATCATCAACAGAACTTCTGATTTGATTTAAAACTGAATTTAAAGCTGTTTCTGTGCTGTGGGATGTGCGGTAAGCAGATTGATATTTTTCAACAAGATTGAACTTATCAAGGTGAGTCATAAGCTGTGACTTCACGATTTTCTCCACAATTTTAGAGATGAAAGATAGATTAGACACAGGTCTGTAATTCTTCAGAACTTCTTGATCTAAATTTGACTTCTTTAACAAGGGTCTGACCACTGCTCTTTTGAAACTTTGAGGGACAATCCCTGTTTCCAAAATGGCATTTATGATTTCAGTTAGTGTTGGAAGCAGTACATCTATTATCGACACTAGGAACTTGGTTGGGAGAACATCAAGTGAACATGTAGTTGGTTTTGATGATAGAATCAGTTTCTTCAAATCTGTTTCAGAAATAGGTTGACGGACTAATTAAATTTTAAAGAAAATTTGCCATTCTCGGAAAAATGGCGCATGCGCAACTAGCAATTGGAATTTTTTTCTTCTCGAGGGATGCAAATTATTTTGAATAGCTAATATATACTGTTTTTGCTTACATTCTTGAATTACACGGGATGTAGGGTCGCCTGAAAGGAGATAAAAAAAAACGGAAGTCCCCACGCCCAAACCGAAAGTGATCAAAAAATTTTGATGATATAGTTTTAATTGTGTTGCGTATCTATCTATATCCTGTAAATTTCAGATCGATCCGAACATTAGAGCCCGAAAGTGTAACATAACCGTCCAAAATTGCAAAATAGTCAGATTTCGATGGGCTATAAAACCGGAAGTTAATATTATTCATGCAATATCAGCACATCTATAGACAGCTCAGGTCAAGGACATTCTACATCTCAAATGTCAAGGTCATTGAAGGTCAAGGTCACGAGATATAGAGTTTTAAATTTTTGAAAAATTCGAACGGGCATAAAAAAAATTCAAATTCGAAAATCAAAATTCTGTTCCCAACATTTTTTAGATAAAATATCAAGGTTTCGATAGACACCAAAATCATAAAAATCGGTTAATAATTGGCGGACTTATTAAATTTTTAAGAAAATTTGCTATTTTTGAAAACTGCGCATGCGCAACATTCAATTTAATTTTTCTGCATCTCAGGGGATTAAAATCATTTAGTATAGCTAAAATATACTGTTTTTGTTTAGAATCTTGAATTACATGGGAAGCAGGGTCGCCCGACATGAGACGAAAAAACCGGAAGTCCCCACGCCCAAACCGGAAGTGATCAAAAATTTTTGATGATGTAGTTTTAATTGCACTGCCTATCTATCTATATCCTGTAAATTTCAGACCGATGCGACTATTAGGGCCCGAGCTAGCTTGAAATCTAATTTGCATATTATGCAATTAGCCACTTTCGGGTTAGCGAAAATTTCATGTTAGACATTCAATTTTGATTCCAGCCCATATAAAGACCATTGGTGAAAACAGAAATAGTCTATCTTTTTCCGTTTGGGCTAGCGAGCTTCCCAAAAAAAAAAAAAAAAAAAAAAAAAACTAGAATTGCTTACAATTATGAACGTATTTCGAGAGCCTTAAAATATTATGTAGGCTAAATTTGCAATTACCTACATCTAGACAATATATTGAATATCATTTGACCTAGTTTTCAAAGTCATAAAATAATTAGGTCACACCTTCCGTAACGGTTAATGATGGCGAAAATATGAAAATTATCAATTTTTGCTGTCTTTAAGTACACTTAACTCTATGAATTTTTTAAGTAAGCCAAATTAAAAAATATCTACTTGTAGACAATATATTGAATATTATTTGACCTAATTTTCAAGGTCATAGATTAAGTGGGTCACACCTTCCGTACCCGTTAAAGTGACCTAATTTTGAAAAAATCGAAATTTAAATAATTCGAAAGAAAATACGAAATTCGAAAATCGGTCTCCAAGAAAAGGTAGATAATGATCCATTGTATCTATGTGCTAAATTTCATCAAAATCGGTCTATCAGTAGTGTCTGAATTTCGGATTTAAGAATTGTAACAAAAATTTAAATTGGCGGCCGATATGGCAGCTTGACCTAATTATTTAGGTCAAATCAATTACTATTGACAAGTTATTTCTAAAACAGTTTTCACTTTTCACCTAGCAGTTATAGACCGGAAGTTACGTAATTACGTCATTTGAGGCTAAACCGGAAGTAGAATTTTTTTTTTCACATTTTTTCAAAAATTATAATCATATCGCCTATCAACTGGTAAAGTTTCAAAATTTTACCATTTATATTAAAGGAGAAATCACGGTCTGAAATTTTTGCCGATGACCCTTGAATATTGAATTGCAAATCGTGGGTAAAATATTTAACCTAATTGCATAAAACCTATAATTGTTAGTTGACAAATACATTGAAGTTTTCAAATCTGAAAATCCGGTCAAAATCGAACTGAAAATAAACATGCTAAAGCAAAAAAACCTCAACTTCCGGTTCTCACTTCCTGTCAGAGATAGAACTTCCGGTTTTGTTTTATTTGATAATAGAAATCATTCTAAGATCAACTGTAGATTTAGAATTTCTGCACCTTTTACCAGTTTGTCTGCAAACTCATCCAAGAATTACAAAAAAAAAAAAAAAAATAAAATAATCCGAACGATTACAATACGTTTTCGCCAAAGTCGAAATACGTAAAAAAAAAAACTAGAACTGTGAACAGCTCCGAGCGTGGCAACTATGCGTTATCCCATGGATTTCGAACATTTTGAAACTTCTAACCTGCTAGCTTTCAATTCCGGTACTTTTCAGCCTCCAATTGTGGAACAAGCGTAACAATATTGTTAGATCTATAGACAGCTGATGTCAAGGCCATTCTATATGGAAAATTTCAAGGTCATTGAAGGTGAAGGTCACAAGATTTAGAATTTCAAATTTTTAAAAAATTCAAACGGGCATAAATAATAAATGACGGACTAATTAAATTTTAAAGAAAATTTGCCATTCTCGGAAAAATGGCGCATGCGCAACTAGCAATTGGAATTTTTTTCTTCTCGGGGGATACAAATTATTTTGTATAGCTAATATATACTGTTTTTGCTTACATTCTTGAATTACACGGGATGTAGGGTCGCCTGAAATGAGATACAAAACCGGAAGTCCCCACGCCCAAACCGGAAGTGATCAAAAAATTTTGATGATATATTTTTAATTGTGTTGCGTATTTATCTATATCCTGTAAATTTCAGATCGATCCCAACATTAGAGCCCGAAAGTGTAATATAACCGTCCAAAATTGCAAAATAGTCAGATTTCGGTGGGCTATAAAACCGGAAGTTAATATTTGTCATGCAATATCAGCACATCTATAGACAGCTGAGGTCAAGGACATTCTACATCTCAAATGTCAAGGTCATTGAAGGTCAAGGTCACGAGATATAGAGTTTTAAATTTTTGAAAAATTCGAACGGGCATAAAAAAAATTCAAATTCGAAAATCAAAATTCTGTTCCCAACATTTTTTAGATAAAGTATCAAGGTTTTGATAGACACCAAAATCATAAAAATCGGTCAATAATTGGCGGACTTATTAAATTTTTAAGAAAATTTGCCATTTTTGAAAACTGCGCATGCGCAACATTCAATTTAATTTTTCTTCATCTCAGGGGATTAAAATCATTTAGTATAGCTTAAATATACTGTTTTTGTTTAGATTCTTGAATTACATGGGAAGCAGGGTCGCCCGACACGAGACGAAAAAACCGGAAGTCCCAACGCCCAAACCGGAAGTGATCAAAAAATTTTGATGATGTAGTTTTAATTGCGCTGCCTATCTATCTATATCCTGTAAATTTCAGACCGATCCGACTATTAGGGCCCGAGCTAGCTTGAAATCTTATTTGCATATTATGCAATTAGCCACTTTCGGGTTAGCGAAAATATTATGTTAGATATTCATTTTTGATTCCAGCCCATATAAAAACCATTGGTGAAAACAAAAATAGTCTATCTTTTTCCGTTTGGGCTAGCGAGCTTCCCAAAAAAAAAAAAAAAAAAAAAAAAAAAAAAAAATAATCCGAACGAAAACAAAGCGTGACAAATTTTATTTGCCACGCAAAAAATAATCCGAACGAAAACAAAGCGTGACAAATTTTATTTGCCACGCAAAAAAAAAATGTTAATTTGCATTCTGAAAGCACAAGAAGTGCTATTAAACTCGTGGGCCACCATACTGCTCAGAACCGTTCCGACGGCTCTATTTTTTTTTTTTTGCGATTCTCGGATGAGTTTGCAGACAACCTGGTAAAAGGTACAGAAATTCTAAATCTACAGTTGATCTTAGAATGATTTCTATTATCAAATAAAACAAAACCGGAAATTCTATCTCTGACCGGAAGAGTTACGTAATTACGTCATTGAGGCTAAACCGGAAGTCGAGTTTTTTTTTTTTTTAATTTTTTAAAAATTATCATCATATCACCTATCAACTGGTAATACAGTATATGCTGTAGTTATTAGATTTTGATAAGTTAGGAACATCTCTTCTTTTATTAGGATAGCCTAAACCTTGGCAATTTACAGATATAATACTGATATCAGCCATGAGATTTCGAGTGATATAAATATACTCATAAGTTAACAGACGGACTGGAATGAGTAAGTGACGAACGGACTATATGATATTTGGACAGACTTGAATACTGTGAATGGACGGACGTGAGAGTGGACGTGACAAAATTATGAATAACATGTAAGATAAGGGACAAAGACATAAAACAAAACAATATGTTTACACATAAAGTTAAGCATAAAAATGCTACACATAAAAAGTTTCGAGTTACCCATGGTAAGTTTAGTGTTGTTAACCATTATTATGCCTCTAGTATTTTCTTTGTGATATTTAAGAAAATAAATAATCATATTTTAGTTATCATTGAAATAAAAGATTAAGAAGCCAATAAAGAGAGCGGAAATATCGTAACCTTCAAAAATTCTGAAAGTGTAATATACATATAGTTAAAAGATTACCTTTCTGAAGGTTTTTGCTAAATACATAGAATATACAATGAAATAGTTTTATAAAATAAATCAAGACAAGAAAGACATCGTGGTTTCGGGTGTCTTCAGTTAGGAATTTGTACGGAAGCTATGATATAGTTGTCCTCTTTTATAAAGGAAAAATTGAGTAAACAATATAATATTAAAAATTACAAAAATATTCCATGGGACATAATTCAGATAAATCCATTGTTGTCGGACAGCTTGATATGAAAAAGGTAAACAGTGCAAAGATTCTGTTTGTGAAGTCTTTAAATTCTCATGTTCTGTTTAAAATGAGTGGCATAATCCCACTAAATAATCCGCGGATTATTTAAATGCAGGGGGGTCTGTAAAGATATGTTTTACTGGGTTTACTGGCCGAATGATTCAGGCCGGTACAGGTCATGACGTCATGCGCAATTTATATGCGCAATGGAAGTGCTGCACGTGCTGGGTAACTGTTCTTATACAGTAATTTAGTCAGTTGGTGGCAGACATAGAAAAGATACAGTTCAAATATTCATTTGATTTATTTTTTAAAGTCATCATCCGATGACCATTCCCAGTCGAATGCAAAATGCAAAAAGAGCTTTAAAGTGGTTGTCAGCCGCTTTATCTCGTGCCAAGTTCAGCATATCTGCCCAAAAATAAAATTGAGACGGATTCATTCCGTTGACATAGACAAATGTGGATATCATAATTCTGTTCCAGTGGTTCAAATGTTTCGTCCAAAACAGTCTTCTGAAAAACCGAGGCCAGTTTCTGGCAGGCCCGATTATATCTTGGATGTCCTTCCAACTTTCATATATTTGCTTGTCTCTAATGTTAGACATGATTTATGATTGTGATGTAATACTGAATATTATTTA
This sequence comes from Nipponacmea schrenckii, assembly GCA_030562195.1. Classification (NCBI taxonomy): domain Eukaryota; kingdom Metazoa; phylum Mollusca; class Gastropoda; family Lottiidae; genus Nipponacmea; species Nipponacmea schrenckii. The sequence continues at coordinate 4,837,441 of JAUJPP010000002.1, forward strand.
TTAACTATTACTCACTTTATATTTTTTGTTAAATAAACATCAATATGAACAATGATGAGTTTATTATTTTTTCCTTCGGCTATATAAGACTGTCGTACACAATTTTCAAAAATGCCGTTTTTATGATTATTGCTGTTGACAAATATAGCTTTATTCCGTGTTTTGATACCCACCTGCATTTAAATAATCCATGAATCACGAAATAAAGCCAAATTTCAAAGAAATAAAATCAGAAAAACGGCATTTTTTAAAATCGTTTCCCCAAAAAAACTTCTACACCCCTTTTTTGCTCTCGCATTTACCCCAAGGAAGACCCTTCAAAGTAGGATAGTCTAAGGCTTAATGTACTGTAGCTCCAAGCATACTGAGGCTAGCTTTCCGAAACAAAAGCTAAAATTTCTTCTTTCTTCAAATTCTTTTCCACATACTTCAACAAATCTGACTTCAGATTGTCATCTTGTTTCCAATTTTCATTCCGTATTCTGGCAGTCATGGAAGAACTGAAATGGCCAACGAAAATCAATTATCAATAAAATGATGAAATAAATCAAGACTAGGCCTATATATTTTTTCTGGGGACCTTTTGACTTGTGCTTTGGACCTTTTGACTTTTGCTTCGGAGACGCCTTGACTTCATCTTTAGGGAACTTTCGGCATGGGGACCTTTTGACTATAACCCATACAAGACTAGTACTAGTACAGTAGGCCTACTCCGTCCACTAGTGTGTGTAGATCAGCTGTATGGCATAGAATGAATGAAGAATTCAAGAAAGGAATAATATTTTTACAGTGACAGTACCAAGTGTTATGCCCATGGGTTTCTCCGTGCTAGATGTTAAGATGATCACAGGTCTAATTCTAGTTCATAGGAGTAATGTTTTGAAATATCTTACCTTTAAATTGTGTAATTTTCAGTTTTGATAAATGTTGGGCGTAGACTCGATTCTCCAGACTTAAGCACTATGGGCTATTGACAAGGACTGAATAATCAAGACTATCAAAGACTGGATAGTCAAGACACTATTGTATCACTGGGCTCGATGAAATTGTTTTTCTTTTTTCTTTTTATTTAATATAAAAAAAAAAGATGAAATGTTAAATAAATAAAAAAAAATGTTAATTTTTACATGAATAGATTAAAAAAAAATGAAATTAGAATGAAAATTATTTTGAAATGAAATTTAAAAAAAAAAATGTTAATTTGCATTCTGAAACACAAGAAGTTTATATAATTCTGCTATTAGACTCGTTGGCCACCATACTGCTCAGTACCGTTCCGACGGCTCTATTTTTTTTTTTTTGCGATTCTCGGATGAGTTTGCAGACAACCTGGTAAAAGGTACAGAAATTCTAAATCTACAGTTGATCTTAGAATGATTTCTATTATCAAATAAAACAAAACCGGAAATTCTATCTCTGACCGGAAGTGAGAAGTTACGTAATTACGTCATTGAGGCTAAACCGGAAGTCGAGTTTTTTTTTTTTTTAATTTTTTAAAAATTATCATCATATCACCTATCAACTGGTAATACAGTATATGCTGTAGTTATTAGATTTTGATAAGTTAGGAACATCTCTTCTTTTATTAGGATAGCCTAAACCTTGGCAATTTACAGATATAATACTGATATCAGCCATGAGATTTCGAGTGATATAAATATACTCATAAGTTAACAGACGGACTGGAATGAGTAAGTGACGAACGGACTATATGATATTTGGACAGACTTGAATACTGTGAATGGACGGACGTGAGAGTGGACGTGACAAAATTATGAATAACATGTAAGATAAGGGACAAAGACATAAAACAAAACAATATGTTTACACATAAAGTTAAGCATAAAAATGCTACACATAAAAAGTTTCGAGTTACCCATGGTAAGTTTAGTGTTGTTAACCATTATTATGCCTCTAGTATTTTCTTTGTGATATTTAAGAAAATAAATAATCATATTTTAGTTATCATTGAAATAAAAGATTAAGAAGCCAATAAAGAGAGCGGAAATATCGTAACCTTCAAAAATTCTGAAAGTGTAATATACATATAGTTAAAACAAGATTACCTTTCTGAAGGTTTTTGCTAAATACATAGAATATACAATGAAATAGTTTTATAAAATAAATCAAGACAAGAAAGACATCGTGGTTTCGGGTGTCTTCAGTTAGGAATTTGTACGGAAGCTATGATATAGTTGTCCTCTTTTATAAAGGAAAAATTGAGTAAACAATATAATATTAAAAATTACAAAAATATTCCATGGGACATAATTCAGATAAATCCATTGTTGTCGGACAGCTTGATATGAAAAAGGTAAACAGTGCAAAGATTCTGTTTGTGAAGTCTTTAAATTCTCATGTTCTGTTTAAAATGAGTGGCATTATTTAAATGCAGGGGGGTCTGTAAAGATATGTTTTACTGGGTTTACTGGCCGAATGATTCAGGCCGGTACAGGTCATGACGTCATGCGCAATTTATATGCGCAATGGAAGTGCTGCACGTGCTGGGTAACTGTTCTTATACAGTAATTTAGTCAGTTGGTGGCAGACATAGAAAAGATACAGTTCAAATATTCATTTGATTTATTTTTTAAAGTCATCATCCGATGACCATTCCCAGTCGAATGCAAAATGCAAAAAGAGCTTTAAAGTGGTTGTCAGCCGCTTTATCTCGTGCCAAGTTCAGCATATCTGCCCAAAAATAAAATTGAGACGGATTCATTCCGTTGACATAGACAAATGTGGATATCATAATTCTGTTCCAGTGGTTCAAATGTTTCGTCCAAAACAGTCTTCTGAAAAACCGAGGCCAGTTTCTGGCAGGCCCGATTATATCTTGGATGTCCTTCCAACTTTCATATATATGCTTGTCTCTAATGTTAGACATGATTTATGATTGTGATGTAATACTGAATATTATTTATTAACTATTACTCACTTTATATTTTTTGTTAAATAAACATCAATATGAACAATGATGAGTTTATTATTTTTTCCTTCGGCTATATAAGACTGTCGTACACAATTTTCAAAAACGCCGTTTTTATGATTATTGCTGTTGACAAATATAGCTTTATTCCGTGTTTTGATACCCCCCCCTGCATTTAAATAATCCATGAATCACGAAATAAAGCCAAATTTCAAAGAAATAAAATCAGAAAAACGGCATTTTTTAAAATCGTTTCCCCAAAAAAACTTCTACACCCCTTTTTTGCTCTCGCATTTACCCCAAGGAAGACCCTTCAAAGTAGGATAGTCTAAGGCTTAATGTACTGTAGCTTCAAGCATACTGAGGCTAGCTTTCCGAAACAAAAGCTAAAATTTCTTCTTTCTTCAAATTCTTTTCCACATACTTCAACAAATCTGACTTCAGATTGTCATCTTGTTTCCAATTTTCATTCCGTATTCTGGCCGTCATGGAAGAACTGAAATGGCCAACGAAAATCAATTATCAATAAAATGATGAAATAAATCAAGACTAGGCCTATATATTTTTTCTGGGGACCTTTTGACTTGTGCTTTGGACCTTTTGACTTTTGCTTCGGAGACGCCTTGACTTCATCTTTAGGGAACTTTCGGCATGGGGACCTTTTGACTATAACCCATACAAGACTAGTACTAGTACAGTAGGCCTACTCCGTCCACTAGTGTGTGTAGATCAGCTGTATGGCATAGAATGAATGAAGAATTCAAGAAAGGAATAATATTTTTACAGTGACAGTACCAAGTGTTATGGCCATGGGTTTCTCCGTGCTAGATGTTAAGATGATCACAGGTCTAATTCTAGTTCATAGGAGTAATGTTTTGAAATATCTTACCTTTAAATTGTGTAATTTTCAGTTTTGATAAATGTTGGGCGTAGACTCGATTCTCCAGACTTAAGCACTATGGGCTATTGACAAGGACTGAATAATCAAGACTATCAAAGACTGGATAGTCAAGACACTATTGTATCACTGGGCTCGATGAAATTGTTTTTCTTTTTTCTTTTTATTTAATTTAAAAAAAAAAGATGAAATGTTAAATAAATAAAAAAAAATGTTAATTTTTACATGAATAGATTAAAAAAAAATGAAATTAGAATGAAAATTATTTTGAAATGAAATTTAAAAAAAAAATGTTAATTTGCATTCTGAAACACAAGAAGTTTATATAATTCTGCTATTAGACTCGTGGGCCACCATACTGCTCAGTACCGTTCCGACGGCTCTATTTTTTTTTTTTTGCGATTCTCGGATGAGTTTGCAGACAACCTGGTAAAAGGTACAGAAATTCTAAATCTACAGTTGATCTTAGAATGATTTCTATTATCAAATAAAACAAAACCGGAAATTCTATCTCTGACCGGAAGTGAGAAGTTACGTAATTACGTCATTGAGGCTAAACCGGAAGTCGAGTTTTTTTTTTTTTTAATTTTTTAAAAATTATCATCATATCACCTATCAACTGGTAATACAGTATATGCTGTAGTTATTAGATTTTGATAAGTTAGGAACATCTCTTCTTTTATTAGGATAGCCTAAACCTTGGCAATTTACAGATATAATACTGATATCAGCCATGAGATTTCGAGTGATATAAATATACTCATAAGTTAACAGACGGACTGGAATGAGTAAGTGACGAACGGACTATATGATATTTGGACAGACTTGAATACTGTGAATGGACGGACGTGAGAGTGGACGTGACAAAATTATGAATAACATGTAAGATAAGGGACAAGTACATAAAACAAAACAATATGTTTACACATAAAGTTAAGCATAAAAATGCTACACATAAAAAGTTTCGAGTTACCCATGGTAAGTTTAGTGTTGTTAACCATTATTATGCCTCTAGTATTTTCATTGTGATATTTAAGAAAATAAATAATCATATTTTAGTTATCATTGAAATAAAAGATTAAGAAGCCAATAAAGAGAGAGGAAATATCGTAACCTTCAAAAATTCTGAAAGTGTAATATACATATAGTTAAAACAAGATTACCTTTCTGAAGGTTTTTGCTAAATACATAGAATATACAATGAAAAAGTTTTATAAAATAAATCAAGACAAGAAAGACATCGTGGTTTCGGGTGTCTTCAGTTAAGAATTTGTACGGAAGCTATGATATAGTTGTCCTCTTTTATAAAGGAAAAATTGAGTAAACAATATAATATTAAAAATTACAAAAATATTCCATGGGACATAATTCAGATAAATCCATTGTTGTCGGACAGCTTGATATGAAAAAGGTAAACAGTGCAAAGATTCTGTTTGTGAAGTCTTTAAATTCTCATGTTCTGTTTAAAATGAGTGGCATAATCCCACTAAATAATCCGCGGATTATTTAAATGCAGGGGGGTCTGTAAAGATATGTTTTACTGGGTTTACTGGCCGAATGATTCAGGCCGGTACAGGTCATGACGTCATGCGCAATTTATATGCGCAATGGAAGTGCTGCACGTGCTGGGTAACTGTTCTTATACAGTAATTTAGTCAGTTGGTGGCAGACATAGAAAAGATACAGTTCAAATATTCATTTGATTTATTTTTTAAAGTCATCATCCGATGACCATTCCCAGTCGAATGCAAAATGCAAAAAGAGCTTTAAAGTGGTTGTCAGCCGCTTTATCTCGTGCCAAGTTCAGCATATCTGCCCAAAAATAAAATTGAGACGGATTCATTCCGTTGACATAGACAAATGTGGATATCATAATTCTGTTCCAGTTGTTCAAATGTTTCGTCCAAAACAGTCTTCTGAAAAACCGAGGCCAGTTTCTGGCAGGCCCGATTATATCTTGGATGTCCTTCCAACTTTCATATATTTGCTTGTCTCTAATGTTAGACATGATTTATGATTGTGATGTAATACTGAATATTTTTTATTAACTATTACTCACTTTATATTTTTTGTTAAATAAACATCAATATGAACAATGATGAGTTTATTATTTTTTCCTTCGGCTATATAAGACTGTCCCTGCTCTCGCATTTACCCCAAGGAAGACCCTTCCCCGGGACTCTCCTTCCCCAGTTGCAGTATAATATCGTTTATTTTTTTTGACCGTCGCCTATATAATAGTCCCACTAAATAATCCATGGATTATTTAAATGCAGGGGTCTTGCAAAATCACGAAATAAAGCCAAATTTCAAAGAAATAAAATCAGAAAAACGGCATTTTTTAAAATCGTTTCCCCCAAAAAACTTCTACACCCCTTTTTTGTTCTCGCATTTACCCCAAGGAAGACCCTTCCCCGGGACTCTCCTTCCCCAGTCGCAGTATAATATCGTTTATTTTTTTGTCCGTCGCTTATATAATAGTCCCACTAAATAATCCATGGATTATTTAAATGCAGGGGTTTTGCAAAATCACGAAAAAAAGCCAAATTTCAAAGAAATAAAATCAGAAAAACGGCATTTTTTAAAATCGTTTCCCCCAAAAAACTTCTACACCCCTTTTTTGTTCTCGCATTTACCCCAAGGAAGACCCTTCCCCGGGACTCTCCTTCCCCAGTCGCAGTATAATATCGTTTATTTTTTTGTCCGTCGCTTATATAATAGTCCCACTAAATAATCCATGGATTATTTAAATGCAGGGGTTTTGCAAAATCACGAAATAAAGCCAAATTTCAAAGAAATAAAATCAGAAAAACGGCATTTTTTAAAATCGTTTCCCCCAAAAAACTTCTACACCCCTTTTTTTCTCTCGCATTTACCCCAAGGAAGACCCTTCCTCGGGACTCTCCTTCCCCAGTCGCAGTATAATATCGTTTATTTTTTTTGTCCGTCGCCTATATAATAGTCCCACTAATTAATCCATGGATTATTTAAATACAGAGGGTTTGCATAAAACAAAAAATAAAGCCAAATTTGATAAAACATAAATCAGGAAAAAACGCCTATAATACTCCTACTTATTATTAATACAGTAGGTCTGCGTAAACACTAACTAAATCTATACATGTATTCACTGTATATACTGACACTAGCCTATACAGTAATAATAATAATAGTTTTATTCTCATTTACGACCCCTCGGAAGGGTCCAATAGAGTACACAATCACAATGTAATATCATAAATAGATGACAACAGGTTTATATCTACAATACTACACAAGTTTATCTTGGAAATAACGTAAGATTTCTTGTACAAATAATATTAACTTAATATGGTTTTTTGAGCAGAAAAGCTGATGCATCTTTAATATATTTGGATTTGTAAAAAAATATCGTTTTAAGTACATTATTCGTAACGGTGTGAAAAAGGGGCAAACAAGTAAATAATGGAACTCATCTGGTCTATCGCTAGATTGACATATCTCGCAAAAATAATTAGACCGATCTGATTCACCTACAAATTTGTTCTTAATATACGGTAGATTATGATCACCACACCTGAACTTACATAAAATGTTTCTATCCTTAAAGCTGTAATTCGTTAAATATGTCTCTAAACAATGATTTAGCTTTATAATTCTATAATTAATACATAAACTGTTTGTAAAAAGGGAATCATGCCACGACTGTTTATAAATATCTTGAAGTCTTAATTTTACAGCACCCTTCAGCCAATTTGTGTTTATTGAACAATAACTATTCCAGATATCTGACAT
>JAUJPP010000002.1:4845541-4860543 GCA_030562195.1 Nipponacmea schrenckii
CAGGATATATGGCTGTCTCCCCGTGCGGGTGTAAGAAAACATTCATTTGAATCGTGTAGGCGACAGTACTTCTCGTTAAAACTGAGTTCTGAAACCACTTTTTTAGGGTGGTGAATGGCTCAGTGGTTAGCGAGTTGGACTGTCGTCTGCTAGGCGACTAGGTGCCGTGGGTTCGAATCCCGATGGTGCGAGGAAATAAAAATTAGGTCTGATTCCTAGGCCCGTGCTTTCCCGGAGCTACGAGATAGTAGTTTCCACCCCTCTATCTAAATCTGCCAGTGCCAGGATATATGGCTGTCTCCCCGTGCGGGTGTAAGAAAACATTCATTTGAATCGTGTAGGCGACAGTACTTCTCGTTAAAACTGAGTTCTGAAACCATTTTTTTAGGGTGGTGAATGGCTCAGTGGTTAGCGAGTTGGACTGTCGTCTGCTAGGCGACTAGGTGCCGTGGGTTCGAATCCCGATCGGTGCGAGGAAATAAAAATTAGGTCTGATTCCTAGGCCCGTGCTTTCCCGGAGCTACGAGATAGTAGTTTCCACCCCTCTATCTAAATCTGCCAGTGCCAGGATATATGGCTGTCTCCCCGTGCGGGTGTAAGAAAACATTCATTTGAATCGTGTAGGCGACAGTACTTCTCGTTAAAACTGAGTTCTGAAACCACTTTTTTAGGGTGGTGAATGGCTCAGTGGTTAGCGAGTTGGACTGTCGTCTGCTAGGCGACTAGGTGCCGTGGGTTCGAATCCCGATCGGTGCGAGGAAATAAAAATTAGGTCTGATTCCTAGGCCCGTGCTTTCCCGGAGCTACGAGATAGTAGTTTCCACCCCTCTATCTAAATCTGCCAGTGCCAGGATATATGGCTGTCTCCCCGTGCGGGTGTAAGAAAACATTCATTTGAATCGTGTAGGCGACAGTACTTCTCGTTAAAACTGAGTTCTGAAACCACTTTTTTAGGGTGGTGAATGGCTCAGTGGTTAGCGAGTTGGACTGTCGTCTGCTAGGCGACTAGGTGCCGTGGGTTCGAATCCCGATCGGTGCGAGGAAATAAAAATTAGGTCTGATTCCTAGGCCCGTGCTTTCCCGGAGCTACGAGATAGTAGTTTCCACCCCTCTATCTAAATCTGCCAGTGCCAGGATATATGGCTGTCCCCCCGTGCGGGTGTAAGAAAACATTCATTTGAATCGTGTAGGCGACAGTACTTCTCGTTAAAACTGAGTTCTGAAACCACTTTTTTAGGGTGGTGAATGCCTCAGTGGTTAGCGAGTTGGACTGTCGTCTGCTAGGCGACTAGGTGCCGTGGGTTCGAATCCCGATCGGTGCGAGGAAATAAAAATTAGGTCTGATTCCTAGGCCCGTGCTTTCCCGGAGCTACGAGATAGTAGTTTCCACCCCTCTATCGAAACTTTTTATGTGTAGCATTTTTATGCTTAACTTTATGTGTAAACATATTGTTTTGTTTTATGTCCTTGTCCCTTATCTTACATGTTATTCATAATTTTGTCACGTCCACTCTCACGTCCGTCCCTTCACAGTATTCAAGTCTGTCCAAATATCATATAGTCCGTTCGTCACTTACTCATTCCAGTCCGTCTGTTAACTTATGAGTATATTTATATCACTCGAAATCTCATGGCTGATATCAGTATTATATCTGAAATGCCAAGGTTTAGGCTATCCTAATAAAAGAAGAGATGTTCCTAACTTATCAAAATCTAATAACTACAGCATATACTGTATTACCAGTTGATAGGTGATATGATGATAATTTTTAAAAAATTAAAAAAAAAAAAACTCGACTTCCGGTTTAGCCTCAATGACGTAATTACGTAACTTCTCACTTCCGGTCAGAGATAGAATTTCCGGTTTTGTTTTATTTGATAATAGAAATCATTCTAAGATCAACTGTAGATTTAGAATTTCTGTACCTTTTACCAGGTTGTCTGCAAACTCATCCGAGAATCGCAAAAAAAAAAAAAATAGAGCCGTCGGAACGGTACTGAGCAGTATGGTGGCCCACGAGTCTAATAGCAGAATTATATAAACTTCTTGTGTTTCAGAATGCAAATTAACATTTTTTTTTTTTAAATTTCATTTCAAAATAATTTTCATTCTAATTTCATTTTTTTTTAATCTATTCATGTAAAAATTAACATTTTTTTTTATTTATTTAACATTTCATCTTTTTTTTTTTAAATTAAATAAAAAGAAAAAAGAAAAACAATTTCATCGAGCCCAGTGATACAATAGTGTCTTGACTATCCAGTCTTTGATAGTCTTGATTATTCAGTCCTTGTCAATAGCCCATAGTGCTTAAGTCTGGAGAATCGAGTCTACGCCCAACATTTATCAAAACTGAAAATTACACAATTTAAAGGTAAGATATTTCAAAACATTACTCCTATGAACTAGAATTAGACCTGTGATCATTTAACATCTAGCACGGAGAAACCCATGGGCATAACACTTGGTACTGTCACTGAAAAAATATTATTCCTTTCTTGAATTCTTCATTCATTCTATGCCATACAGCTGATCTACACACACTAGTGGACGGAGTAGGCCTACTGTACTAGTACTAGTCTTGTATGGGTTATAGTCAAAAGGTCCCCATGCCGAAAGTTCCCTAAAGATGAAGTCAAGGCGTCTCCGAAGCAAAAGTCAAAAGGTCCAAAGCACAAGTCAAAAGGCCCCCAGAAAAAATATATAGGCCTAGTCTTGATTTATTTCATCATTTTATTGATAATTGATTTTCGTTGGCCATTTCAGTTCTTCCATGACTGCCAGAATACGGAATGAAAATTGGAAACAAGATGACAATCTGAAGTCAGATTTGTTGAAGTATGTGGAAAAGAATTTGAAGAAAGAAGAAATTTTAGCTTTTGTTTCGGAAAGCTAGCCTCAGTATGCTTGGAGCTACAGTACATTAAGCCTTAGACTATCCTACTTTGAAGGGTCTTCCTTGGGGGAAATGCGAGAGCAAAAAAGGGGTGTAGAAGTTTTTTTGGGGAAACGATTTTAAAAAATGCCGTTTTTCTGATTTTATTTCTTTGAAATTTGGCTTTATTGCGTGATTCATGGATTATTTAAATGCAGGGGGGTATCAAAACACGGAATAAAGCTATATTTGTCAACAGCAATAATCATAAAAACGGCATTTTTGAAAATTGTGTACGACAGTCTTATATAGCCGAAGGAAAAAATAATAAACTCATCATTGTTCATTTTGATGTTTATTTAACAAAAAATATAAAGTGAGTAATAGTTAATAAATAATATTCAGTATTACATCACAATCATAAATCATGTCTAACATTAGAGACAAGCAAATATATGAAAGTTGGAAGGACATCCAAGATATAATCGGGCCTGCCAGAAACTGGCCTCGGTTTTTCAGAAGACTGTTTTGGACGAAACATTTGAACCACGGAACAGAATTATGATATCCACATTTGTCTATGTCAACGGAATGAATCCGTCTCAATTTTATTTTTGGGCAGATATGCTGAACTTGGCACGAGATAAAGCGGTTGACAACCACTTTAAAGCTCTTTTTGCATTTTGCATTCGACTGGGAATGGTCATCGGATGATGACTTTAAAAAAAAAATCAAATGAATATTTTAACTGTATCTTTTCTATGTCTGCCACCAACTGACTAAATTACTGTATAAGAACAGTTACCCAGCACGTGCAGCACTTCCATTGCGCATATAAATTGCGCATGACGTCATGACCTGTACCGGCCTGAATCATTCGGCCAGTAAACCCCGTAAAACATATCTTTACAGACCCCCCTGCATTTAAATAATCCGCGGATTATTTAGTGGGATTATGCCACTCATTTTTAAAAAGAACATGAGAATTTAAAGACTTCACAAACAGAATCTTTGCACTGTTTACCTTTTTCATATCAAGCTGTCCGACAACAAAGGATTTATCTGAATTATGTCCCATGGAATATTTTTTTAATTTTTAATATTATATTGTTTACTCAATTTTTCCTTTATAAAAGAGGACAACTATATCATAGCTTCCGTACAAATTCCTAACTGAAGACACCCGAAACCACGATGTCTTTTTGTCTTGATTTTTTTTATAAAACTATTTCATTGTATATTCTATGTATTTAGCAAAAACCTTCAGAAAGGTAATCTTGTTTTAACTATATGTATATTACACTTTCAGAATTTTTGAAGGTTACGATATTTCCGCTCTCTTTATTGGCTTCTTAATCTTTTATTTCAATGATAACTAAAATATGATTATTTATTTTCTTAAATATCACAATGAAAATACTAGAGGCATAATAATGGTTAACAACACTAAACTTACCATGGGTAACTCGAAACTTTTTATGTGTAGCATTTTTATGCTTAACTTTATGTATAAACATATTGTTTTGTTTTATGTACTTGTCCCTTATCTTACATGTTATTCATAATTTTGTCACGTCCACTCTCACGTCCGTCCATTCACAGTATTCAAGTCTGTCCAAATATCATATAGTCCGTTCGTCACTTACTCATTCCCGTCCGTCTGTTAACTTATGAGTATATTTATATCACTCGAAATCTCATGGCTGATATCAGTATTATATCTGTAAATTGCCAAGGTTTAGGCTATCCTAATAAAAGAAGAGATGTTCCTAACTTATCAAAATCTAATAACTACAGCATATACTGTATTACCAGTTGATAGGTGATATGATGATAATTTTTAAAAAAATTTAAAAAAAACAAAACTCGACTTCCGGTTTAGCCTCAATGACGTAATTACGTAACTCTTCCGGTCAGAGATAGAATTTCCGGTTTTGTTTTATTTGATAATAGAAATCATTCTAAGATCAACTGTAGATTTAGAATTTCTGTACCTTTTACCAGGTTGTCTGCAAACTCATCCGAGAATCGCAAAAAAAAAAAATAGAGCCGTCGGAACGGTACTGAGCAGTATGGTGGCCCACGAGTCTAATAGCAGAATTATATAAACTTCTTGTGTTTCAGAATGCAAATTAACATTTTTTTTTTAAATTTCATTTCAAAATAATTTACTAATCATTACTCCTATGAACTAGAATTAGACCTGTGATCATCTTAACATGTAGCACGGAGAAACCCATGGGCATAACACTTGGTACTGTCACTGTAAAAATATTATTCCTTTCTTGAATTCTTCATTCATTCTATGCCATGATGATTGATCCATAACACAGCTGATCTACACACACTAGTGGACGGAGTAGGCCTACTGTAGTACTAGTCTTGTATGGGTTATAGTCAAAAGGTCCCCATGCCGAAAGTTCCCTAAAGATGAAGTCAAAGCCTCTCCGAAGCAAAAGTCAAATCAATCTATCAAAACCCTGATACTTTATCTAAAAAATGTTGGGAACAGAATTTTGATTTTCGAATTTGAATTTTTTTTATGCCCGTTCGAATTTTTCAAAAATTTAAAACTCTATATCTCGTGACCTTGACCTTCAATGACCTTGACATTTGAGATGTAGAATGTCCTTGACCTCAGCTGTCTATAGATGTGCTGATATTGCATGACAAATATTAACTTCCGGTTTTATAGCCCACCGAAATCTGACTATTTTGCAATTTTGGACGGTTATATTACACTTTTGGGCTCTAATGTTCGGATCGATCTGAAATTTACAGGATATAGATAAATACGCAACACAATTAAAAATATATCATCAAAATTTTTTGATCACTTCCGGTTTGGGCATGGGGACTTCCGGTTTTTTATCTCATTTCAGGCGACCCTACATCCCGTGTAATTCAAGAATGTAAGCAAAAACAGTATATATTAGCTATACAAAATAATTTGTATCCCCCGAGAAGAAAAAATTCCAATTGCTAGTTGCGCATGCGCCATTTTTCCGAGAATGGCAAATTTTCTTTAAAATTTAATTAGTCCGTCATTTATTATTTATGCCCGTTTGAATTTTTTAAAAATTTGAAATTCTAAATCTTGTGACCTTCACCTTCAATGACCTTGAAATTTTCCATATAGAATGGCCTTGACATCAGCTGTCTATAGATCTAACAATATTGTTACGCTTGTTCCACAATTGGAGGCTGAAAAGTACCGGAATTGAAAGCTAGCAGGTTAGAAGTTTCAAAATGTTCGAAATCCATGGGATAACGCATAGTTGCCACGCTCGGAGCTGTTCACAGTTCTAGTTGATAATTGATTTTCGTTGGCCATTTCAGTTCTTCCATGACTGCCAGAATACGGAATGAAAATTGGAAACAATATGACAATCTGAAGTCAGATTTGTTGAAGTATGTGGAAAAGAATTTGAAGAAAGAAGAAATTTTAGCTTTTGTTTCGGAAAGCTAGCCTCAGTATGCTTGGAGCTACAGTACATTAATCCTTAGACTAGTAGTAATAGAACTTACAGATATCCGGCACCCCTCCGCTTCGCTCCGCTCCGCTCCGAGCTACCGGATATCTGTAAGTTCTATTACTACTATTTGCCCACCCGCCCTCCCTTTTTAAATAACCAAAAAATGTCTTTAATAAACATTCACTCCCCTACAACTTATTTCGGATCAGGAGACATTCAAAAATCTCTAACTAAACTTCCCGGTTTTCCATGGGCTAAATATAAAGGTGAGAACATCTTCCAGGTCATAATTACACTGGTCCGGGAACTAGGTTAGATTTACGATTGGATGAAAATGATAATCCAAAACCAGGTGAAGAACCTGTTAATAGAGTTGATGCTGCTGCACTTAAACACGACAAACTATACAGAAATGAAGACTTACAATTTCGACACGAAGCAGATAAACAAATGATTAAAGAATTAGAATCCATTTCAAATCCTACTTTTAGAGAAAAGGTTGAAAGAGCATTAATCATAAGATTATTAAAATCAAAAATGAAATTAGGTATGGGATTAGCAGATGAAATTCATAAAGAATTCAGAAAAACTAAAAACTTTTAAAAAGTGAAAGTATTTGCCAAAGACGATATATGGTCTGCAGATTTAATTAATATGCCCCCAGAAAGAGGTTATAAATATTGCTTAACAGTTATAGATTTATATACAAGATACGCTTGGGTTATTCCTCTAAAAAACAAAACAGGTCTAACTGTTAAAAAAGCATTTGAAACAATAATGAAACATAGAAAACCCAAAAAGTTATGGGTAGATCAAGGAACAGAATTTTATAATAAAAATATGAAATCTCTAGGGTTTGAAATTTACAGTACATATAACGAAGGTAAAGCTGTAGTTATTGAGAGATTTGAAAAACAAATTATTCAAAAAGTTCACAGAATTGAATTCTCAAAAATGGCTTAAAATATTACCTATTGTTGTCGATGAATATAATAATAAAATTCATTCATCTATAAAAGTTACTCCTACAGAAGCTTCAAAAAATCCAGATATTATAAAATCAATTAACACACAAAACAATTTTGAAAATGAGAATTTAAATATTAAACGCAAATTTAAAGTTGGAGATAGAGTTCGTATTTATAAATATAAAAGTAAATTCGAAAAAGGTTATGTTGGATATTGGACGAATGAAATCTTTATTATTGATAAAGTTAATAAAACTTCACCACCAACTTACAGTTTAGTAGATTTACACGGTGAAGAAATCTTGGGCAGAGTTTATCAAAACGAACTTCAAAAAACTGATTTCTAAAAAATGATTACATTCGAAGAATTCTTACAAAAATACGGAACAGATACTACCACAAATTTTCAATTAATCAGATGGGCAGAAGAATTAAACATAAAACCTTTTTACTACTGTATGCGTGATGAAATATCATCTCTTAAAAATAAAACAAAATTCTATGCTATATCTAATATCCATACTTCAGATCAAAAAGGCGTCCATCATTCTGCTTTATTCAAAGGGGATTCGATGTATTTTTTCGATTCGTATGGATTAGATCCAACTAAAGAAATAATCGATTTGAATTGTGGTCCGATCAAATGTTCTACTTTTCAAATTCAAAAACCAGGAGATAAATTTTGTGGACAACTTTCACTTTGGGTTTTATATCAATTAAGTTTAGGTAAACCATTTGAACAAATAGTATTAAATCTTTGTTTAAAAAAATGGCAAATAAATTTGGTCTAGGAAACTTAAAGAATGAAGTTCCTACATTAACGCTTAGTAAATTCAAACCATATTTTGTAGATCAAACTGGAGACACACTTCAAGGTGATATAGATATGAATAATTTCAAAATAACTAATTTAAAATTTCCTCAACATAAAAAAGATGCAATAAATAAAGCTTATTTAACTCAAACAACTAAAAGTTTACATCAAAAAATAACTGTATTAGATAAAGATAGTAAAAACCAATTAGAAAACCATCAAAAACTTTTAGATTCACATCATAAAAAACTAGAAAGTTATCAACAACAATTAGCTAATATAGTCGATAAAACTCAGTTGGATAGAATAAATTTATTAATATCACAACTAGACGAAAAAATTACAAAACAAAAATCAGATATTAAACAACTGATAGGTAACATTAAACCAGGTATAAATGAGGAAAGATTGAAACAAGAATTATATAATCTTGAAACGAAACTAAATGATGATAATGAACTAACAGAAATTAAAACCTATATTCAACAACAATTAGTTAATGTGGTTGATAAATCTCAATTACAAAATTTAAATTTATTAATATCTCAACTAGACGATAAAATTACAAAGCAAAAATTAGATATTAAACAACTGACAAGTAACATTAAACCAGGTATAAGCGAAGAAAAATTAAAACAAGAATTAATTAATCTAGAGACGAAACTAAATGATAACAATGAACTAACTATAATTGTTAAAAGATAATCTTGGATTTTTGAAATCTGTTTTAATACAGATTAAATTAGACCATAAAATATGCTTTTTCAGGGAGATACATTATCGACTCCACCAGTAATTGTTATTCCATTCTTCCTGCTTCTTGTTTTCAAGAGCAACTATTAATGTGTAAATTATGTCAAGGATAGCTTTATATCTCTTTCTTTTCTTTATCTTATGTTCTTTCCCTATATTTTCTTTAAATTCAAATCTATTACCTTTGTATATGAGCCAAATTATTTTAAGCACCGACCATCTCACTCACACACATGATAACGAAACCACATATATAATATTATGTCCATAAAAATATGTAGCTTCAACGCTCGTGGACTCAGAAATAATCATAAAAGAGCAGAAATCTTTACATGGCTAAAACAGACCAAATCTGATATTACTTTTCTACAAGAAACACATTCAGTACCTAGTGATGAAGACAAATGGTCAAATGAATGGGGTAATACTGCCTATTTTTCTCACTTAACTAACAACAGTTCTGGGGTAGCAATTTTATTTCATAACGCCAAATTTCAAGAGATTGAACTATTACAAGAAATACCAGGTAGATATCTATCTTTAAAATTAACTAAAGATGATAGCCCACTTGTTATATCAAATGTATACGGGCCAAATATAGATAATCCAGATTTTTTTGAAAAAATCTTTTCAAAACTTTCAAACCATGAAACTTCCCCTTTCATTATAGGAGGTGATTTCAATTTTATAATGGACTTTGAATTAGATAAATTTGGGGGGCAACAAAAAACCAACGAAAAATCTAGGAAAACAATAATTCAATATATGGACTTACTGAATCTAAATGATGTTTACCGAACATTACATCCCTCTAAAAAGTGTTACACTTGGAAAAGAAATAAACCTATTATCTGTTCAAGATTGGACATGTTTTTTGCAACAAGTGATATTACCAATAAGATTACAGTATGTGATAGCCAACATGGTTATCGATCAGACCACAGCCTAATTTACCTTAAATTTAATCTAGATAAACACAAAAAGGGGCCAGGATTCTTTAAAATAAGTCAATCATTACTTTTAGACTCAGAGTATATCGAAAATATTCGAAAACTGATCAAAGATTGCAAAGAAAAGTACCTCAATTGTGACCCACAAACTTTATGGGAATTAATTCAGTTAGATATACGAGGAGAAACTATCCAATATTCAAGTCGAAAAAAGAAAAGCGACCTTAAAATTGAAAATGAACTGGAAGCAAAACAAAAACTCATTTTACAACGACAACCCATATCTTTCAAAGATTATAACGAAATCCAACATATCCAAATAAAACTAGAAGAATTAAATCAGCGCAAATTGGCAGGAGTTATGATGAGGGCGCGGGCAAAAAATCTTGTAGATCCTGAAAACTGCAGCAAATTTTACTTGAATCTTGAATTGCGAAATAGCGAAAAAAAGATAATTTCTACTCTTTATAATAAATCTGATAACATTATAACCAATCCAAATGAAATCTTGCAAGAAGTCAAAATATTTTACGAAAACCTTTACGACTCTAAAACAATAATTGATAATGACTATGAACAACAAATAGATTATTTCTTTAAACAGTGTGAAGAAAACATTCCTAAGCTAACTGATACTGATCGATTCATCTGTGAAGGTTTAATAACAGATATAGAATGCAGAGAAGTTATAAAATCATTTAAAAATGGCAAATGTCCAGGAAGTAGTGGTATTTGTATTGAATTCTATAAAATTTTCTGGAAAGAAATAGGTCCTTTGGTTCTGAATTCTTTTAATGATTCTTTCAATAAAAATCAATTAAGTATTTCACAAAGACATGGAATTATATCATTGTTACCAAAATCAGACAAAGACACAAAATATATTAAAAACTGGCGACCTATAAGTCTTTTAAATTGTGATTATAAAATATTAACTAAAGTAATAGCCAACAGAATTAAAAAAATTCTTAATACCATCATACATGAAGACCAGAAAGGCTTCATTAAAGGACGATACATTGGTGAAAACCTAAGAGAACTTTTTGATATAATAGATTATTTAGAAGAAAATAATGAAGAAGCAATGTTATTCCAAATTGATTTTCAAAAAGCTTTCGACTCTTTGCAATGGAACTTTATCGATAAAACAATTGATTTCTTTGGCTTTGGAAAAATGCTTAAAAGATGGATAAATATATTTTACACTAACATAACAAGTAGCGTTCTAAACAATGGATGGGCATCAAACCCTTTAGCAATCCACAGGGGAGTCAGACAGGGTTGCCCTCTATCGCCGTATATATTCATACTATGCGCAGAAATACTAGCATCCGTTTTGAGAAATAATCCACTATATAAAGGCATACAAATTAATAACTCGACTAAAAAGATTTCACAATTTGCAGATGATACAACCCTGTTATTAGACACTAAATTAACCACTTTGAAAACGGTTTTGAAAATACTTGACAATTTTGGCAAAATTAGTGGTCTAAAACCAAACTTAGAAAAATGCGAATTAGCTAGAATTGGGAGTATCACAAATCAAAATTTTCCATATGAAATTCCCAACAACATACGGCTCATAACAGATGTAATAAAAATTTTAGGTATATATATTCCAGTGAACAATAGACTACAAGACATCATTAAACTGAACTACGACAAAAAATTGGTAAAAATAAAAAACACATTAAATTTATTTAAAGGAAAAATTAAAACTCTCAGAGGTAAAATAAGCATTATTAAATCATTAGCTCTTCCAAAAATTCTATACCAAATATCGATTTTACCAAATCCTCCGAAAGAATACCTAAAGGAACTTGACCGGACTTTCTTTCAATTTATATGGGAAAATAAACCCGCAAAAATAAAACGAGAAATCTTGTGTTCTCCAATAGATAGTGGAGGGCTGAATGCTCCAGATATTTTCAATTTTACAAATGCAATAAAAATCTCATGGTCACATAAGTACTTCTCTTCAGCGAAAACTCATGTTTGGAAACATAGTATAAACAAACTTTTAAAAATAGATGATAAAATCAGTCCCTTTCAACTTAATCTCAATAGGAAAGACATAGAAAAATTAGGGATAAGAAACACATTCATCGAAGAAATACTTATTGCTTATTCTAAAATAAACTACTGCAATAACATATCTAAGGATAGCATTATTTGGTATAATTCTAATATTAAAGTGAATAAAAAAGTTATCTTCTATAAAAAATGGTTCGACAATAATATCTATAGAGTGTCAGACTTATTAGATGAATCGAATAATTTCCTCTTGTACGAGGATTTTTGCAAAAAATTTCATTATCTTAAAGTAGACTTCGTGACATATCTAGGTTTAATAACTGCTATTAAAAAACGGAAAATACCGGAAAAAGAATCACCAAATGTTTATAGTTGTAAAGAGGCATACACGAAATTACGAAAACCACTTAACGAGTCCGTTAAATTTGGAGAAAATAAATGGGTGAATCTCATCTGCGAACACGAGACTCAATTCTATTTTCGAAAAATTAAACAGATTACTAACAGCGTCAACCTACAAAACTTTCAATTCAAACTACTACACAAAATTTTGCCAAACAATTCTTTTCTGCATAAGATAAAATATATTACCTCCCCTCTGTGTACTCTATGTGATAAAGAAATAGACAGCTTGGAACATTACCTGTTTAACTGTAAAAATAGCCAGTCATTTCTAAAAGAATTAATTTCGCTTTTAAATCAAAATGTTGAACACAAAATCAAACTGGACCTGTCTAGTGTGATATTTAATGCACTTGAAAAACAAAACTCCTCTATAGAGTATATTCTTCTATATGCGAAATACTATATACACTGTTGTAAATATAAATCTCGTCAGCCGAACCTAGGACAATTTTTAGAAAAATTAAACAATCAAGAACTTGTAGAAAACGAAGCTGCTCTAATCAACAATTGTATGGAAAAACACAATACGAAATGGTCAATAATAAAAACTGTTACACAAAATTAGGCTCAAACTTTCTACACCTTACATCTACTCATCCTATCTTCTTTCTATTCTCAATCTATCTTATTCTTATCTTTCTTCTGTACAAAACAAATATGTCTTTCATTATCTTTATATTCAGATCAAACCTATGTACTAAATTATGATATGTCTGTGTAAAAACTTTGCAATGTACTTAAAATTGATTTGAATAAAGTAATTGAAAAAAAAAAAAAAAAAAAAAAAAAAAAAAAAAAAAACAATGAACTAACAGAAATTAAAACCTATATCGATCAGCAATTGGCTAATGTGGTTGATAAAACTCGGTTACAGAATTTAATTTCATTAATATCCAAATTAGATGATAGAATTACAAAAGAGAAAATAGATTTGAAACAACTAATAGATAATATTAAACCAGGTATAAGCGAAGAAAGACTGAAACTAGAAATGTCTAAATTTGAAACAAATAATAACAACGAGCTAACAGAAATTAAAACCTATATTCAACAACAATTAGTTAATGTAGCCGATAAATCTAAATTTAAATTTATTAATGACCCAATTAGATGAAAATGTAAATCAACTAATAGCTAATATTAAACCAGGTATAAGCGAAGAAAAATTAAAACAAGAATTATCTGATTTAGAAACTAAACTAACAGAAATTAAAACCTATATCGAACAGCAATTGGCTAATGTAGTAGACAAAGCACAGTTAGAGAGATTAAGATCATTAATATTTCAATTAGATCGAAAACTTGAGACAATAGACATAAAAAATGAAAAAATGAGCTCCCATATTTATAGAAGAAAATGATGAAAATAGAGATTACTTTGCACGTTTTAAAATAGAAAGTATAACAGAACTGATACCACGGTCAAAATATTTTCCTAAAAATTTTAATTATTTACCAAAATTAGAGATATCAATTATTATAGAATATATTGGTTATAAAAACGAAGACAATGAAATATTTTGGTCTACGAAAAACATTGGTTTATCACAAATACAGTTAATTTAATTCTTAAAAATGAATACCGAAGAGTTAAACACACAGAATTTACAAGATGTTATGATGCGTAAACAAAAAGAGTTAGAAGGAGAATTCAATCATTACAAAAAGTTAACAAAATGTTGGAGTAGGATAGACACTACTTTTAAAACTGTAAGTGTTATATCAGCTTGTCTTATAGCAACAGCAACTACTATAACAGCAAGTATTTCTCTTCCAATATTTATTCCAACTATCTTAGGAGCTCTTACAGCTATTCAAACATCTTCATGTGGTTTAATTACTATTGGGTTTACCTCTAAAAAGAAATTATATTACAAAACCATATCAAATTTAATAAGAACATATTTAGATAAATTATTTATTTTTTTCGAAAGAAGCAAATCTGATAAAATAATTACCATAGAAGAACTCGAAGAATTTAATGAAATATTCGATGAATTGTTAACAAAAATTGAATCCTTAAAAATAGAACATAAAAAATTGAAAAAGAAGCATGACTAAATTAATTAAAAAAAAAAGAACCTAATGCTGTAAAACCGAAGAAAAAAATTGACAATGAATTATTTGAACATGTGGTTTCTGATATAATTGAAGAGTTTAATACTTTTAATGGACAAATTGAAATCGATGGAAAAATTTTTGAAGATGGTGAATTCAAACAAAATATGAATTTATCTTTCTTTAATGTTCAAATGATTTCTAGAGTTGTCAATAATATGAGTGAAAAATCAGATAGTTCAGATTGGTATTTTACTGGTCATATAATATATCGTAAAGATGATTTCAAACCAATCAAAAGATCAAATATAGGAAAAGGAACTCAATTGTTATTTACAATCAATGAATACGTTGGAAAATATTGTTATATTCCAACTGACGGAGCTTGTTTTATCAAGTGTGTAAATTATGTTTTGAAACGAGATTTAACAAACGAATTTAATAAATTTATTTATTCCTATTCAAAACATAACAGAAAGGGAATTATGACTCAAGCTCGAATCGGAGAATTCAATGAAAAAATTGAAACTTCGTTCCAAATTTATAATCCTAAAGATAGAACTTTATATCCTAGAAAAAGAAACACTCCATCAGAATGGGTTTTGTATTTACACAATAATCATTTCTGTTTGATAAAAAGAGATAACAAACGTTTAGAAAAAAAA
>JAUJPP010000002.1:4861043-4876539 GCA_030562195.1 Nipponacmea schrenckii
ACAATTCATCGAATATTTCATTAAATTCTTCGAGTTCTTCTATGGTAATTATTTTATCAGATTTGCTTCTTTCGAAAAAAATAAATAATTTATCTAAATATGTTCTTATTAAATTTGATATGGTTTTGTACGGAAGCCCATATGGTACCTTCGAACTTAGAACTTACGACTTAATACTTACGACTTAGAACTTACGACGTATAGACAGAATAAGGGACAGAAAAAAAACAGTTTGGAATATGACACATTTACTTCAGTAAAACGACCAAAATTACAAAATATCTTACACGAAGCCTAACTTCTACATCGTAAGTTCTAAGTCGTAAGTATTAAGTCGTAAGTTCTAAGTTCGAAGGTACCATATGGGCTTCCGTAGTTTTGTAATATAATTTCTTTTTAGAGGTAAACCCAATAGTAATTAAACCACATGAAGATGTTTGAATAGCTGTAAGAGCTCCTAGGATAGTTGGAATAAATATTGGAAGAGAAATACTTGCTGTTATAGTAGTTACTGTTGCTATAAGACAAGCTGATATAACACTTACAGTTTTAAAAGTAGTGTCTATCTTACTCCAACATTTTGTTAACTTTTTGTAATGATTGAATTCTCCTTCTAACTCTTTTTGTTTACGCATCATAACATCTTGTAAATTCTGTATGTTTAACTCTTCGGTACTCATTTTTTAAGAATTAAATTAACTGTATTTGTGATAAACCAATGTTTTTCGTAGACCAAAATATTTCATTGTCTTCGTTTTTATAACCAATATATTCTATAATAATTGATATCTCTAATTGAGGTATATAATGAACATTTTTAGGTAAATGATTTGACCGTGGCAATCCTGTTATACTTTCTATTTTAAAACGTGCAAAGTAATCTACATTATCGTTATCTTCCATCATAAGTACGGGAGGTGTTATAAATGCTTTATTTACTTGAGATTTATGAACATCAAATGAAGTAAAAATATTACCAAAATCAAAATAACATCTTATGTGTTCAAATTCTTTCCATTTCAAAAATGTATATTTTTTTCTTCCATCGTTATGTAATTTTTTATCATTTATCAAATTTACAATTTGTGGTTTTTCATTTGTCATTTATATCAAATCCAGGAAATATATACCACACTCAGTGATAACAAATGGTTCTTTTTTAAGTAAGTCATTTATAAAAGAATCTTGATCCGTAAGGTTTATTTTAATTTCCACTCCATCGACAAAATCTGTATTTAGTGGTACATTATCCATATTATAAGGAGGTATGAAAGATACATGAATCTCTTTAATTTTTCCACCCTTGGTTATTGTGGAAATTGTTCTTTTAAATAGTCTAATATCATAATTAAATGTTATACCATTTCGATCCATTTGTTTATACACAAATGTTTTTATTTTTAATTTAAAAGGAAACAATATAGTAATGACTGCTTCAGTTGAAGACGTAATTTCAAATATTGAAAAGTTTGATGTAATTTGGATATTAATGAAATAAAATTCTGTAACCGAGTTTTATCAACCACATTAACTAATTGTTGTTGAACATAAGTTTTAATTTCTGTTAGTTTACTGTCATCATTAAGTTTCGTCTCTAGATTAGAACTTACGATTTATTTTATTTTATTTTAATTTCCACTCCATCGACAAAATCTGTATTTAGTGGTACATTATCCATATTATAAGGAGGTATGAAAGATACATGAATCTCTTTAATTTTTCCACCCTTGGTTATTGTGGAAATTGTTCTTTTAAATAGTCTAATATCATAATTAAATGTTATACCATTTCGATCCATTTGTTTATACACAAATGTTTTTATTTTTAATTTAAAAGGAAACAATAATAATAATAATAATAATAAACTCTTTATTTTACATGGGTCAGAATTAGGCCCAATACACAAGGACATGGTCCTGTCTCACATTCAGCCCATGGGGCAATACATTGGAAAAAAAAAAAAAAAAAAAAAAAAAAAAAAGAAAAAAAATCGAAAATACATAATATCTCAATATACAATTCGTCTGAAATACTAAAAATACACAAGTACATGTGTATCAAATGGACAGAGATATGTTCCGGCGATCAAGTACATGACCACGAAATAAATATACAATACTCCACGTACAATTTGTTTAAAAATACACAAGTACATGTGCATGAATGGACAGATTTTCAACCTACAATTAGTTTATAAAATGGATGTAATATATAGTAATATATGTAATATATAGTAATGACTGCTACAGTTGAAGACGTAATTTCAAATATTGAAAAGTTTGATGTAATTTTATGATTTGGATATGCGTATTTCTTCGCAAACATAGATTTAAATCGAGATAGGTCAACTAATCTTCCTTCATATGTTGCAACAAATCCATACTTTTCTAAAATACCATCATTAAAGGGTAAACTAAAACAATAAGGCTTTTCTATCGGTAGTAATCTTTTATTTATTTTTTTAAACATCTTTTCACTTGACTCAATTTTTTTATCTAATTCAGATATGGATGATTTTAATCTCTCTAACTCCGCTTTGTCTACTACATTAGCTAATTGCTGTTCGATATAGGTTTTAATTTCTGTTAGTTCATTGTTATCATTAAGTTTAGTTTCTAAATCAGATAATTCTTGTTTTAATATTTCTTCGCTTATACCTGGTTTGATATTAGCTATTAGTTGTTTTACATTTGATTTTTGTTTGGTAATTTTATCATCTAATTGGGTTATTAATAAATTTAAATTTTGTAATTGAGTTTTATCGGCTACACTAACTAATTGTTGTTGAATATAGGTTTTAATTTCTGTTAGCTCGTTGTTATTATTTGTTTCTAATTTAGACAATTCTTGTTTCAGTCTCTCTTCGCTTATACCTGGTTTAATATTATCTATTAGTTGTTTCAAATCTATTTTCTCTTTTGTAATTCTATCATCTAATTTGGATATTAATGAAATAAAATTCTGTAACCGAGTTTTATCAACCACATTAACTAATTGTTGTTGAACATAAGTTTTAATTTCTGTTAGTTTACTGTCATCATTAAGTTTCGTCTCTAGATTAATTAATTCTTGTTTTAATTTTTCTTCGCTTATACCTGGTTTAATGTTACTTGTCAGTTGTTTAATATCTAATTTTTGCTTTGTAATTTTATCGTCTAGTTGAGATATTAATAAATTTAAATTTGTAATTGTGAGTTATCAACCACATTAACTAATTGTTGTTGAATATAGGTTTTAATTTCTGTTAGTTCATTATCATCATTTAGTTTCGTTTCAAGATTAGCTAATTCTTGTTTTAATTTTTCTTTGCTTATACCTGGTTTAATGTTACCTATCAGTTGTTTAATATCTGATTTTTGTTTTGTAATTTTTTCGTCTCGTTGTGATATTAATAAATTTATTCTGTCCAACTGAGTTTTATCAACTATATTAGCTAATTGTTGTTGATAACTTTCTAGTTTTTTATGATGTGAGTTTAAAAGTTTTTGATGGTTTTCTAATTGGTTTTTACTATCTTTATCTAATACAGTTATTTTTTGATGTAAACTTTTAGTTGTTTGAGTTAAATAACCTTTATACTATTTGTTCAAATGGTTTACCTAAACTTAATTGATATAAAACCCAAAGTGAAAGTTGTCCACAAAATTTATCTCCTGGTTTTTGAATTTGAAAAGTAGAACATTTTATTGGACCATAATTCAAATCAATAATTTCCTGAAGTATGGATATTAGTTATAGCATAGAATTTTGTTTTATTTTTTAGAGATGATATTTCATCACGCATATAATAGTAAAAAGGTTTTATGTTTAATTCTTCTGCCCATTTGATTAATTGAAAATTTGTGGTAGTATCTGTTCCGTATTTTTGTAAGAATTCTTTAAAAGTAATCATTTTAAAAATCAGTTTTTTGAAGTTCGTTTTGATAAAAATCTACCCAAGATTTCTTCACCATGTAAATCTACTAAACTGTAAGTTGGTGGTGAAGTTTCATTAACTTTATCAATAATAAAGATTTCATTCGTCCAATATCCAACATAACCTTTTTCGAATTTACTTTTATATTTATAAATACGAACTCGATCTCCAACTTTAAATTTGAGTTTGATATTTAAATTCCCTTTTTCAAAATTGCTTTGTGTGTTAATTGATTTTATAATATCTGGATTATTTGAAGCTTCTGTAGGAGTAACTTTTATAGATGAATGAATTTTATTATTATATTCATCGACAACAATAGGTAATATTTTAAGCCATTTTTGAGAATTCAATTCTGTGAACTTTTTGAATAATTTGTTTTTTAGAGTTCTGTTAAATCTCTCAATTACTAAAGCTTTACCTTCGTTATATGTACTGTAAATTTCAAACCCTAAAGATTTCATATTTTTATTATAAAACTCTGTTCCTTGATCTACCCATAACTTTGTGGGTTTTCTATGTTTCATTAATGTTTCAAATGCTTTTTTAACAGTTAAACCTGTTTTGTTTTTTAGAGGAATAACCCAAGCGTATCTTGTATATAAATCTATAACTGTTAAGCAATATTTATAACCTCTTTCTGGGGGCATATTAATCAAATCTGCTGACCATATATCGTCTTTGGCGAATACTTTAACTTTTAAAAAGTTTTTAGTTTTTCTGAATTCTTTATGAATTTCATCTGCTAATCCCAAACCCAATTTCATTTTTGATTTTAATAATCTCATGATTAACGCTCTTTCAACTTTTTCTCTAAATGTGGGATTTGGAATAGATTCTAATTCTTTTATCATTTGTTTGTCTGCTTTGTAAGTCTTCATTTCTGTATAGTTTGTCGTGTTTAAGTGCAGCAGCATCCACTCTATTAACAGGTTCTTCACCTGGTTTTGGATTATCATTTTCATCTAGTCGTAAATCTAACCTAGTTCCAGGACCAGTGTAATTATGACCTGGAAGATGTTTCTCACCTTTATATTTAGACCATGGGAAACCGGGAAGTTTAGTTAGAGATTTTTGAATGTCTCCTGATCCGAAATAAGTTGTAGGGGAGTGAATGTTTATTAAAGACATTTTTTGGTTATTTAAAAGGGAGGGCGGGTGGCCAAATAGTAGTAATAGAGCTTACAGATATCCGGTAGCTCGGAGCGGAGCGGAGGGGTGCCGGATATCTGTAAGCTCTATTACTACTGACACTTTGTGTTAAATGCGTTAACAACACTATCTAAATATTCAAATGTCGAGTATGATGTTTTCTTTTGGGTTTGAAACTTCAGTGACGATTTGTAAACGAGAGGTACCCCTCCACCATTACCGGATAATCTGGGCTTATTTTCGATGGAATAGCCTTTGGGTTTCAATGAAGACATGTTTCTGTGATAGCGAGTATACCAATGTCGTGTTCTCAAATAAAATCGTTAAGTTCTGTAGGTTTGTTCACAACAGATCTGGCGTTCAATACCGACATCTTCGACTTTGAAATAATGTCCTTGGGTGGATCATTGACTTTTGTGAGATGTGAAAAATTCTCAAAATTGACGGCACTTTTCTGAATTTTAATGTCATGATCTGGTCTATTTGAAGTCACAACTTTAATTCTTCTGATCCGATTTTTTCCAGAGGAACAACCCCTTCAAGTCTTGTTGCCTTTTATTATGTCACAGGTGACGTTTTTAATAAAAATTAAATCGGGTATAGTTAAAATGTTACTGTTGCTTTTAGACAAGAGTTGATCTCTCGTGTAAGTGAATTCAACGACCATTGTGAATAGAAAACACTGTGATGCATATAGTAAAAATTTTGTTAGCTCAGTCAATGATTTCATGCTTCATCGGTCACTATTTAGTTCAATAAAAATATTAAAAACCATAACTAACTTCAGAGTGTACACGCACACTCCGCATTTGGATAGAGAGTTTATTTGGACAAAAGAGTGTGAGGAAGCATTTAATACTCTTAAACTCAGACTTACTGAAAGTCCTGTTCTTGCGTATCCAGACCCAAACAAGCCTTTCATCGTGAATACTGATGCTAGTGGTTATGGAATTGGGGCTGTGGTGTCACAAACTTATGATGGAGTAGAACGTGTCATAGCCTATGGTAGTCGTTCCCTTACTAAAGCTGAGAGGAACTATTGGGTTACGCTTAAAGAACTTTTGGCCGTTGTGTACTTTGTAAAATACTTTAAAGCTTATCTCTATGGAAACCAATTTACTCTCAGAACGGATCATGGAGCATTAAGGTGGCTGTTAAACTTTAAAAATCCTGAAGGTCAGATAGCACGTTGGATCGAACAGTTGGCCCAATTCAATTTGAAGTTATACATCGAGGAGGCAGAATACATAACAACTCTGATGCGTTGAGTGTGGATTTCGGGGAAGGGAGGGATTGAATCTCCCAAATGTACAGGCCTAGGGTGGAACAAATATCTTATTGAGAAATTGGGATCTGGATCTCTTGGATGATTTTCTTCTCTTCTGATCTGAAATTAGAAAAAATAAAATAACTCGCCCGATGGGCGAGTAGTATAGTACCTGTTAAGTACAGATTATTTTTAGTTTGCTATGAACAAGGTTGTCATTTAAGTTCTGATTTTTTGAATATGCCACTATCATTTTCTGTTTATAGACATGAGGAAATTTCTCTTGAAGACTCTTATAATGGGTTTGAACTATCTTACTTGCTTTATTACTGGTTGTATTAAATGGAACTACAAAGGGTGCTATGCCTACACTGTGGTGAATATTAAGTCCTATGGGTCTTGCTGTATTCAATGTCTCAATCCAATGGGCTTCTCTAGATTGACGGAATTTGGTAGTTTCATCTTCGGGCAAGTCGATTTCTATGCGCTCAATTGGGGTTAGGGTGAGATCCTCAAGTGAATGGTCGTCAAGATTGAAATGGTTAGAAACAGGCTTGTCTTTTTTTAATTTAATATCTGATCTGTGAGCATTAAAACGAGTGCGTAATTTGTTCTTTGTTTCCCCGATATATTGTTTGGGACATTTTTTGCATGAAATTAAGTATATTACATTCGAGTTTTCACATGTTAGGTGCTCTTGGATCGGGTATCTTTTATTCGTAGAGTTACTTTGAAAATAATGCGTTTCTGATATAAAGGGACATGTTTTGCATCTGGTTGACATACATGGGGCACTCCTTAAACCTGGAGGCCCTTCGGCATAAAGTCTATTTTTAGCTGCTAACTGTGCTAATGTGGAATTTTTTATGTTTCGTAAAAATCGTTTAGAGTATCCACGAGAAAACAATCGTACAGGCTTGGTTGAAATCAGAAGGCCTTGTGCAAATTCGGTGAAATCGTAAAACTTGTGACTTAATAATTCCAGAAAATGTATGTTTTGGATGAAATGAGCTCTTATGCAAAAGTTGATGAGTGTCGGTTTCTTTGAAATATACTTTAATATCTAATTTATTAGTCTCCGCTATGGAATCACCTTTAAAAACAGTAGTATCGAGAAAATCTATGCTTTTGTGACTGACACTGGCTGTTAGTTTGATGGACGGGTGGTGGTTGTTGAGGATTTCAAAAACATTGACAACATTATACAAATAATAAAATATTTCAGAGTTTGATAAATTATCTGAATTAAATAATTTTCCTAATTACTTCATAAGAAAATAAACTAGCAGGGCTTATTTGCAATACGAATTGAGACACATTGATTCGTAAATATATATCAGACATTACAAGATTTGCACTTACGACGAAATATTTAAATAGATTTTATTTTATCAAAAATAATAGGTACCACCTATCGAAAACAAAACAAGGTACCGGTATTCATGAGGTATAGGCTATAGAAGATTTTGACATTTCTGAAATTATTTAACCGGAAACAAAAAACGAATCCTGATCGAAATTCAAAAACTCAAACTTTGAATTTTGTTAGCAATCGACTAAAGACTCCATAGACATCAATATAATGCAAATCGGATGATGACTTGGTGAAATATATTTATTCAAAGAAAAGTTGCTGTAACCATGATGACTGTTTAAGTGTTACTTCCGGATCCGTTTTCATCACTTTTTCTCTGTTTGTCATGTTCTATCATATCTTTAAAAGAATTTGTCGACTTTCATAAAAATATGTAAATAAAAAAACACGTGCTTTTCCCGCCAAAAATCACGCACAGTTACTATTGAACAAAGAACAAAATTTTTAAATTCTAAAAAGCGCAATTTTTATTAAAATATCAAGTGTTATACATCATTGGAAAGAAAAGATTATGTGTAATAAGAACATTTCGACGTGTGTAAATTAGGTCACGTGACAGAGCTCTTCAAAGGTTGAAATTGTGATTTTCAAATGGCTGTAAAACCGGAAGTTGACATTGCACAACAAAAATGAAGACATCAATAGATAGGTCTTGACAAGGGCAATAACTTTTGAGGAGGTCATAAGGTCACCAAAGGTCAAGGTCACGAGATATTGACCTTCGAAATTTAGGCACGTATTAAAAATATAGAACCGGAAAAAAAGGAAAAGCTAAATCGAAATTCAAAATTCGGCTGCCTGAGATTTGTTAGCAGTCGATTGAAGATGACATAGACATCAAACTTACAGTTGTCCGATTAAACCCTAAGGCCCCATTTTTCGTTTTACAAAAGTTAGTCATTTCATGATAGCGGTTTAAGTGTTACTTCACTCTATCATCTTTCTTTATCATGTTCTATCATATCTATTGACGAATTTGACGACTTTCGTAAAAAAATACGTAATTTAAAAAAACACGTGCTCTTTTATAAATCACGCACAATTACTATAGAACTTAGAACAAAATTTTCAAATTCTCAAAAGCGCAATTTTGATCAAAATATCAAGTGTTATACATCATTGGAAAGAATAGATTACGTGAAATAAGGGCATGAAAGAAACATTGACTTATGTAAATTAGGTCACATGACAGAGCTCTTCAAAGGTACAAATTGCGATTTTCAATTGGCTGTAAAACCGGAAGTTGACATTGTACATCAAAAATGAAGACATCAATAGAAAGGTCTTGACAAGGGCAAGAACTTTTGTGCAGGTCACAAGGTCACCAAAGGTCAAGGTCACGAGATATTAACCTTCGAAAATTAGGCACTTGGTGAAAAAATATAACTGGAAATAAAGGAAAAGCAAAATCGAAATTCAAAATTCGGCTTCCTGAGAATTGTTAGCAATCAATTGAAGATTACATAGACATCAAAATTACAATTGTCCGATTAACCCCTAAGGCCCCATTTTCCGTTTTACAAAAGTAAGTAGTTTAATGATGGCGGCTGACCTGTTACTTCCGGGTCAATTTTTGTTAATTATTGAATTATTATGAGTTAATAGTAACTAATTGCAAAAAAAAAATTCCGGAAGTTGGTTTTTCAAGTTTAGAGTCGAATGACGTCAAAACCGGAAGTGATGTCGAAATTTTGAAAACGGAAATATGTTGACAAACAAAATGTCTATCTACCTGCAAATTTTTATTTTGATCAATTCAAAATTGTAGAAGTTTAAAAAAGTGTTAAATTTAAATTACAAAAAGTCAGCGACAAAAGTCAAAATTTCCATATTGTGAAACTGCTATAATTATCCCTAAAACATAGAATAAAAAAAACGCGGTCAAAATCGGTTCAGAATTAGATCTGTAGAGGCAAAAAAACGAAAATGGGTATTTTGAGGTACGTCACTTCCGGTTGGGCACAAATGCGTCATTCTACATTCATCCACTAATGACACACATTTCATGTAAGATTATCATGTCAGTTTATGTGTGTCATTTGCAATTATGGCTGTGGATCAATTAAGATAGGTAATATGTTAAAATCATAATAAAAAAAATGGATAAAGGGTCGTTTAATCAAAAAAAGATCGCCGAAACTCATATTTTGTAAATCGCCCAAACGCAGAGAATAATATCCAATGGATTGTTTCATATATTAAATTCGCAATTTTCAGATGGCGATGAAACCAAAAGTACACATTGTACAACATAGCATTGGATAGACATTGTCGAAAGCTATATACTTTGTACAAATCAAAAGGTCACTAATGGTTTAAGTTGTCGTAAGTTGCCAGGGTATAACATTGAGACACTACATAATAGCGCGGCTAAAGATTTTAAAATTTATATTGAATAGAGTTCCGTCCCTTAGACCACTATTCCACTCAACTGTATATCATTGTTGCATAAGAGATACAATTTAAAATTCTAAAGATTGTAATTTCGTTCCAAATATTCAATATTTACATCACCCACAACAGGAAGTAAACCACAATTTCATTTATTTAATATATATAAAATCTTTGAATCATTTTAACTGGATGTATAACGATTAAACTAAAAAATAAATTTGGATCGCTGAAACTCATATCTTGTAGATCGCCCAAACGCAACACACATTTAACAGATTGTTTTATAGGGTAAATTCGAAATTTTTTAAATGGCGATGAAAGCGGAAATATACATCTTACAGTAAAGCTTTATATATCATTGGATAGATCTTCTCGAGAGCTATCACGTTTGTACAGGTCAAAAATTCGTCAAAGGTCAACGTCACAATATACGACCCTTCAAAGTTTTTAAAAATTTTAATCGTAAAAAAATCAAAATCAAAATCGAAATTAAAAAATGGGTTTTCCCATATATATTTCGTCAATCGGTTATAGATTCTATATACATCAAAATAACACAAATCGAATTATTCCCCGAGACCCTATTTCGATTTAAAAAAAAACACGCACAGTTAGTATAGAAGAAATAACAAAATTTTGAAATTTTTAAACGCGCAATTTTGATCAAAATACCAAGTGTGATATATTAATAGAAAGATGAGATTAAGCGTAAAAGGAATATGTAAGAAATTATGTCCTATGTAAATTAGGTCACGTGATAGAGCTCTTTAAAATAAAAATTCGTGATTTTCAATTGGCTGCAAAACCGGAAGTAAACATCGGACAACAAAGGTGAAGATACCATTGCGTAGATATAATCAAGGGCAATAACTTTTGTTCAGGTCAAAAGGTCACCGAAGGTCAAGGTCGCGAAATATGACCTTTTAAATTTTTGACAATTACGGGAAAAATTTCAACCGGAAATAAAAGAAAAGCAAAAGCGAAATTCAAAAATCCCTTCCCATACTTTTTTGCGCAATCGTTGAATGTTTTTACAAAATTTTAAAATTTATGCAAATTAGATTTAACCCTAAGGCCCCATTTTGAGTTTTACAAAAATTAGTCATATCAAGATGGCGGCTGATCCGTTACTTCCGGTTCGGATTTTTTTAATTTAGCATCATTTAATAGACAATTGTAGCTAATTGAAAAAGAAATTTTTTCAATATCTTTAATATTCCGGAAGTGCAAAATTAAACTTTAAAAGCAAATAACTTCAAAACCGGAAGTAATATCGAAATTTTGAAAATTAATTATAGTTCGCAATCAAAATGTCTATATATTTGTAAGTTTTCAAGTCGATCGAAAGAAAACTGTAGAAGTAAAAAAATGCTAAAAATTCAAAATTCAAAAAGTCAGCGACAAAGTTGGGAAATGTTTAATTCTCAATTTCCTATTTTTTAGAACTAAGTTCAATGTAGTTATCAAAAAAAGAACGATCAAAATCGGATCAAAAATAAAGCCGCAAATTGAAAAACAAAGAAAAACTTTGGAATGCGCTACGTCATTTCCTGTTTACAAAAAATGCATCAAATTACATTCATTAACATTACTTTCACGAGTACGACAAGAAAATCGAAAGAGTGAATTCATAGCATATGTAGTTTTGGCTGGGCGCTCTGGGAAGAATTCAAAAAAAAAAAAAAAAACTAGAGCCACACGTGGCACAGAGTGGGACTTTGCTAACGTTGCAAAATTTCAAAAAATAGGCCAAAACATCTGATTTTCTGGGAGAAACGGGCCCAAAGCAACAAGGTATCTGTGTGCAAAAAATTTTTTGGAAAAATGTTATTTCCTACAGATGTAAAGCGCTAACCGATATAACTGGTAAATTGGAAGTTTACCCGTATGTGCCACGCCCATCTAATTTACTTTTGCGTAAATCTAATCTCATTCAAAATATATATTCAGGGTACAAATTTGAAGCTTGTACATCAAATAGATCACGAGATATACACAAATACGTTTCAAAAAAGCAAAATGTACTTTAATTTTAAAAGTCCAAAAATTAAATTTTCTTTTTAAAAAACTTTTGTTGTGCATCGCTGGAAAGAGGACAAAAGGCGCCTTCGGAATGTGAAAAAAAAAACCCTCTAAATTAATTAGGTCACGCTCTAGAGCAGTCCAACGTTGCAAATTTTGCTGCTTTCGAGCAGCTATAAAACCGGAAATAGACGTCAGAAGTCTAATGCCAAATTGTCAACTGATAGCTAAAGTCAGTGACCAATGACCTTGTAAAGGTCAAGGTCACCAAAGGTCAAAGTCACTAGAAACAAGCCCCCAAACTAAAAAAAACTGATTTTTTGCAAATGTCGCAAAATTGCAACAAACAGGTAGAAACATTTGATTTTTTGGGATAAACTGTCCAAAGTAATGAGATATATATAGATATAGATATAGATATTAAAAAACGTTATTTACTGCAGCCGTAATTCGCTGACCGATATAAATGGTAAATTTGAAGTTCACCCGGATGTGCCACGCCCATTTCGTGTTTTTGGAGGGGAATCTAATCATATTCAAAATGTATATTCACAGTAAAAATTTGAAGCTTGTACAGCTAATAGATCACGAGATATACACACATACATTTCCAAAAAAAAGTAAACACGACAAAATGTACTTGAATTTTCAAAAAACAAAAAATTCAATTTCCATTTTATAAACTTTTGTTATATATCGTTGGAAAGAAGACAAAAAGCACTTTAAGAATCTAAAAAAAATAACACTCTAAATTAATTAGGTCACGCTCTAGAGCAGTCCAAAGTTGAAAATTATGCTGTTTTCGGGGAGTTATAAAACCGGAAGTACACGTCGGAGGTCAAAGGTCAAAGTATCAACTGATAGCCAAGGTCAATGACCTTTGTACTACTTAAGGTCAAGGTCATCAAAGGTCAAGGTCACGAGAAATAAGCCCCCAAACTTCGAAAAAATTCAACCGGATGTTGCAAAAATGCAAAAGCGAAAAACAAAAATCGACTTCCAATGTTTTGTTGCAATCTTTATGTTCTTTCATTTGACACCAAAATTATCTCAATCGGACAAGCCATAATGTCTGAATTAAATTCGCGCAATTTCAGAAAAATCAAAATGGCGGCGAAAGTTGCGCATGCGGCCTTGATTTTATTTTCTTCGCTTTTTTGTATGGCTAATGGCTATCCGATGATACAAGTTTGAATCTCATACATAAATAAAACCGGAAGTTATTCAACCGGACGTAAAACTCCATTTTTCGCAAAAACCGGAAGTGACGCAAAAAATTTTTACCTACTTTTTGGAAATCATTCAATGGGCTACATATACTAAATTTTTTTTAAAATTAATCGGTCTTTAAATAACAAAGTTGCAAAAATGTGCAAAATAAGGCAAAAAAATGTGTGCTACGAATTTTCGAATTTTGAAATTTTTAAAATTTCTATCTTGTTGGAAATTATTTCAAGTTTCCAAAAATGCAAACCCGACGAAAATCGATTGAAAATTGCGACTTCTAGAGCCACTGACCGACTTTTTAGGTATGTTGCAATGCAACACTTCCGGTTTTGCAAAAATGTTCCAATTTTTATTTAATAGAAACGTCGCCACGACAGAAGGGGTAGAGAAGTTGTGAAATTGCTGCAACTATAGCGGCCTAGGCTGTGTGCCCTGTGTAAATTTTGAAAAAAAAAAAAAAAAAAAAAAAAGAATTTACAAACCGAAAACAAACTGGGACTTTGCGGTAGCAAAGTCCCACAACTAGAGCCGTACGCCTAACGGCACTGAAGCAGTGCGTTCCATCCAGGGATTCGTTCGTTAAGCAAAAGACAAAAAGGTTTTATTAAAATAAAAAAAAAGTGCATCAGAAATGGATTTTGATTTCATAACAAACGCTCCCATACCCCCCTTTCCCCCCTTTCCCCTCTTTGCCCCTCCCCATCCTTAGCCCTCATCATCAATTAAGATAGATAATAACTTAAAATCATAATAAAAAATGGGTAGAGGGTCGTTTTAAACTAAAAAAAATATCCGGATCGCCGAAACTCATATTTGTAAATCGCCCAAACGTAGAGAATAATACCCAAGCAATGTAGATTGTTTTATATATTTAAAATTTGCAATTTTCAGATGGCGATGAAAACCCAAAAATAGATATCGTACAAAAAATATATATATAGCATTGGATAGACAATGTCGAAGCTATATACAAATCGAAAGGTCACTAATGGTTCAAGTTGTCTTAAGTCGCTAGGGTATAACATTGAGACACCACATAAATAGCGCGGCCTAACATTTTAAAATTTATATTGAATAGAGTTTCGTCCCTTAGACCATTATTCCAGTCAATTGTATATTATTGTTGCATAATTATAAGAGATAAAATTTAAAATTCTAAAGGTTGTAATTTCGTTCCAAATATTCAATATTTACATCACCCACAACAGGAAAAACATATATAACAACTTTGAATCATTTTAACTGGATGTAGAACGATTAAACTAAAAAATAATTTCAGATCGCTGAAACTTCTATCTTGTAGATCGCCCAAAAGCAACACATTAAACAGATTGTTTTATAGGGAAAATTCGAAAATTTCAAATGGCGATAAAAGCGGAAGTATACATCTTACAATAAAGCTTTATATATCATTGGATAGAACTTCTCGAGAGCTATCATATTTGTACGGGTCAAAAATTCTTCAAAGGTCAACGTCACAATATACGACCCTTCAAAGTTTTTAAAAATTGTAATCGTTAAAAAATCAAAATCAAAATCAAAATTTAAAAATCGGTTTCCATATATATTTCGGCAATCGGTTATAGATTCTATATACATCAAAATAACACAAATCGAATTATCCCCCCAGACCCAATTTCGATTTAAAGAAAAACACGCACAGTTAGTATAGAAGAAATTACAAAATTTTTAAATTTTTAAACGCGCAATTTTGACTAAAATACCAAGTTTGATATATTAATGGGAAGATGACATTAAGCGTAAAAGGAATATGTAAGAAATTCTGTCCTATGTAAATTAGGTCACGTGATAGAGCTCTTTAAATTTAAAATTCGTGATTTTCAATAGGCTGCAAAACCGGAAGTAAACATCGGACAACAAAAGTGAACATACCATTGGGTAGATATAATCAAGGGCAATAACTTTTGTTCAGGTCAAAAGGTCACCGAAGGTCAAGGTCGCGAAATATGACCTTTTAAATTTTTGACAATTACTGGAAAATTTCAAACCCGGGAAAAAAAAGAAAAGCAAAAGCGAAATTCAAAAATCCCTTCCCATACTTTTTTGCGCAATCGTTAAATGTTTTTAGAAAATCTAAAATTATGGAAATTAGATTTAACCCTGAGGCCCCATTTTGAGTTTT
>JAUJPP010000002.1:4877039-4893111 GCA_030562195.1 Nipponacmea schrenckii
GACATTGAAACTTATTAAGCCTACTTGTACTACAATGTTGCATTGGTTTACTCTTTACACTAATATCAATGCAATAATGCCCACAAGAGGTTAAATGCACAGTAACTGGTTTACCTAACATATATACTTGGTCATTATTGAGATCAATTCAGAGGAAGATCCTTATCAATAACTTCAACCTTAATTGCCAAACGACTATTATTAATTTGAATAGGAATCTGGGCTACCTTATAAGAATAAACACCATCCCCAAATTTAAATGCAGTATGACTTTCTGTGTAAATTATATCACGTTTAAAAGATTCATCTAAAGTTAAAAGATAATGTTCTAACGAAAGTTTACCACAAACAGTTTTACTACACGCAGTGTCAATAACAGCAGGATTAAATGCTTCCATAGTTAATATTTCATTAATGGTGTATTCT
The DNA here is from genome assembly GCA_030562195.1 of Nipponacmea schrenckii. Lineage (NCBI taxonomy): Eukaryota > Metazoa > Mollusca > Gastropoda > Lottiidae > Nipponacmea > Nipponacmea schrenckii. The sequence continues at coordinate 4,877,466 of JAUJPP010000002.1, forward strand.
GTTGTTAATAGAACCAAGTTTACATCTTCCTCCATTTCATCAACATTACACAAATCCACATTTGATGACTGATTTGGACAATTTCTATACCAATGATATCTTGAGTTACAAACACTGCACCTACTAACTGCCCCATTGATTATGGGATTCATCCTCTGTGGTGAAGAATATTTACCACCTGGTTGACCAAAATGATTTCGAGTTTGGCCCTGACTGTTGATATCTGCAGACTTGTATTTGTATTGGTTTCCAGTCCGTCCACTGCGTCGATTCCAAGAACTGGTTCTGATATTCGCATTACATACTTCTGCTTTTTCTGGTTTAATGTCAATATTACTGGTCAAGATTTTTGGTTCTTCACCAGTTTTACCAAAAATTCTGTTTAGAGCAGATTTCATGTTATCAAATTTAACTTCAGTACAAGCTGTCAGTGCCATCTGTCGCTCCTTAACTGATAAGTTAGCATTGTCCAAAAGCTTAAATGCTAAAATAGCCTCTGGAAGCACCATCTCATATTTCTTCATAGAATTATATTTCTGTTCAAACTCTGTTCAACTTTCCTTGGGAAGTTCAGTCACAAGTTGCCACATGTCCAGTTCATTTTTCCATTGACTGTAAGTCTTTCCTTTCAAACAAGGTGGATTCTTAAAACTGTTACCACTTGCCATCTTTAAACCAGCTCTGCTACCAATGTTAATCAGTTTAATACCACATAAACTCACAATACAGTACATACATCATAGCACATGGATAAACAAGATGGCAGACTATTTCTCACTTCCCCAAGGGAGATCACTTTTACAACTCTTAGCTACAGACCACTAATACTAAAGTCAGACACCTACAATATACAAATACAATACTGAACAAGTTCTGTTAGAACTCGAATAGACATACTATCCTTATCCCGTAATTCTTGACAATAGTTTTTAATTTTTAATGCCTTTTCTTCAGTTAGTCTTATAGTCATATCAGTCGAATTAAGAATGAAACCCAAATAGACAATGCATTTAGTAGGTTTTAGAATTGATTTAATCTGGGTGAATAGAAAAACCAGCTTGAATAGAAGCTTTGACTGTGTCTATAATATTTTGCTGGCATTCTTCTATGGTTTTAGCAACCAAAAGAGAATCATCAATAAAGGAAGTATTGGCGTGACCCATTTTATGTAAGTGTGAGAACAGAACTTTAGTTAATTTTGTAAATATTCGTGGACTTGAGGTTAAACGCATTGGCAAGCAAGTAAATTGATACAAGTGTTGTTATAAACAAATTTAAGAAATCTCCTTTGTGATTTTCTGATCTGCATCGAGAAATAAGCATCTGACCAATCAATGGATGCTAAATAACAATCCTGAGAAACAAGATCGATAGCTTGTTGTAAATCATCCGTTTTTAAATGTCTATAAGTTACATTCTCATTTAGTTCTTTCAAATCAAGGATAATCCTTAATGACCCATCTTTCTTTGGTCTGGAGAAGATGTTAGATATGAATTCATTTGATTCATGACTACACTTTTCTACAATTTGCTTGTCAATGAATTTCAAATAAATCTCTCTTATCCTGGCCAATCACAAAGGGAGACATAATATTATTTTGATCTGGAGAACTGCTAAATTCAATTGATGCTCCACAAATACAAGTTAAAATGAAATTATCAGTTGTGATACTTTTCCAATAATCCAAGCTACAGTACAGCAACTTTATAACTTATCTTCGTCGCCGGCGACGGTCTGCAGTTCGTCGGCAAAATAAGCTCAGACGGTCCCCAGTTCGTCGCCAGTTTGTCGGCGACGGTCTGCAGACGGCCGCCAGTTCGTCGGCGACGGTCTGCAGACGGTCGCCAGTTCGTTGCCGAATATTTGACGACCTTCGTCAAAATTTCTATAATCTTTGTGTACATCATGACGTCAAGACTTTGCTTGACAACAGACTAGTTTCTAAATATAGCTACATGTATTGTAGGTCTACAACGCAACTTTCTTTTTTTTCTACCAACAATGGTTCAGAAACTTTAAATATTACTTTTCATATTTTTCACAATTGCATTCTAATGATCGGTAACTAGTCTACGAAAGACATTTCCCTGGTCAGCCTGATTAACAAGGAACATTGCTTTACCTCATAATGTCATTCAAATCGACCTTAGCATTAATTATTGAGATTGTTTCAATTGTGAAAAAAATATACAAAGAGAAATATTGTCAAACTGAGCTTGCTATTTGTTCTGATATTTTACCGTAGGTAAACTCATAAAAAGCGTTCCGGATAACTGATGGTGAAATTCTAACCGGTTGCTCGTGAAATCCTAGTATTAGTAGTTACTATTACACCTGAACAAATTCCGATATCAGAATCTGAGACTGGATTCATTACAACGTTAGTAGTGATAATCCTTTCAATATGGTGCCCAAAGAACTTAAAAGTAGTGCTTGGATTGACGCTTTCAAACGAAACTAAACCCAAATGTATCTTGGCACGCAGTTACGAAGAAGTAGGCGTGGTTTCTCAAAACGTCAATCCCGACATCGTTGTTTTACCATTGGATGATGAAAATAGAACAAAGCGTTTATTGGTTATAATTTATACTCATTCATATGCATGAGAATGAAATATACCGAAGTAGGTGGATCTCACAGAGTTATTTATAATAATAGGCGGTGCCAGCAAAATGATGAATGTCTACTTATTAATATTATAATAGAGAAAAAAAAAAGAATAAATATTAATAATCCGTCAATGAGCGCAGTCGGAACTGGTTAAGCATCATTGCTATATTGACCGCTGTAGATTTAGGCTGGGTTGGGCGTCGTGATTTTAAATATATCCCCCGTGATAAGTTTGAATTTAAAATTATAAAAATAGAGCCGGTGGGTGGCCCGAGAATTAATTTATTATAAAGTCCGAGGTTGTAGGCCTAGTCCCGAAAAGCCATGGTAAAAGGGTTGATACAATTTCTTTTCATCGAATTGAGAATCTGCTTGATATCCTAGTTTCTATGGTTAAATAATCTGTTACAGGCTTTAAATTTCTACGTTCTTTGGTTGGACACGATCAAGACTGGGCCTACTAGGTCTATTTGAGGTTTTCTACAGGTACATCTTACAACAGTAGCCTTTTTTGTAACCATAAACGGCCTGATTACCGGGAACAAAGTAATGCACCCTCAGACCTTATTGATCACCAAAATAAGGTACTTTATTGTTTCAAAAAATTACTGTAGACCAAGCTTTCACCCCAAGTGCCCCAACACGCATTCCGTAGAGATTTGAAGTATAGGCTCCACCCATTTGTTCTCCTCTTGTCACTCTCAGTCTCATAGGCCGGCTATCGTTGTTTAATCTTTTGACGAAAAAAATAGATTGATGAAGCCTTTATTGGGCACATTCTGCATATCAACTCAAAACTAAGGTTTTTTTCCATGCATGTGTACATAATAAAAATTCTGATGACATGTATTTCAAAATAATAGGCTTAGCCTAGTAGTAGTGGCGCAGGCCTAGTGCATTGTTAATTTCGCTCATGAAAGAATTATGATTCTTGGCGTCAAAAGATGAAGATTTGGATCGTGACGTGATGGTCATTAAATTATGACATCATCTTCAGTTCTTCTTGACAACGGAAAGCGATGGATTTTCTTTCTGGAAGTGGCGACGAACTGGCGACCGTCTGCAGACGAACTGGCGACGAACTGGCGACCGTCTGCAGACGAACTGGCGACGAACTGGCGACCGTCGCCAGTTCGTCTGCAGACGGTCGCCAGTTCGTCGGCAAATGTTCTGCCGACCATCTGCAGATGATCTGCAGATAAAGATAAGTTATAAAGTTGCTGTACTGTAAATCTTAGCTGACCTGCCTTAAAATTATCTTTTGATAATTTTCTGAAAAAGTTCCCCATTCTGTTAAAGAAGTAATAGTACTCACCAAGTCAGAAGTTACTTCTTTTTGTCTTGGTTGCTGGGTTGTTCCCCTGTCCTCGACAGGGTCCCCTCTTCCCTAAAAAAGACCTTCCTTTAGTAGAAGAGGGCTGTCTGTAATGACCCTTAAAGTTACTGTGATGATTATAGTGGTTATTGTAATTGTGGTTATTGTAACTATTTCCATAACCAGATATCCTCGATCTCATCTGATTGGTATCCTTTAATTCTTTCCCTCTTCACTGTTGGGAAGGAAGCATTCAGCTGCGCAGTAACGAAGTCCCAGACTGCCTTCTTCGATTGCGATGACACATTTGCCGAAAACTTGGCTTGAATTACTTGCTTCTTTGCTTGAATAAATTTGCACATAAGCATGACTTCATCTTCAGACCTGTTAGGGCGTCGAGTTGGCTTAGTTTTTTGCGACATTTTTGTTAGCTTAATTTAAGATGACGTCATTAAAAGGTATTTACTCACGTGAAACCATGGAGAAAAAGCGTATTCTTAAGTATTCAATCTGCTTCACTAAGCAACGTACTAAGAGAGTTTATGCATATGAAAATAAGCATGTTGCTAAGTTAAGCAGATTGAACCATGCTTAAGAAAAAAGATAAGTTAAAAGTTAAGTATTTTTATGCATAATATTTTGTGATACAGATCTTTTAAGATTCATCAAATCACTAGTAACACTTGACAAAGCATAAGTGGAAATTATAATTTTGTCACTAATCTTTTGTAATTTCATCTCAGTTATCTTAGTTGGAAGAGGTTTTAATATGATCCATATTTCCTATTATTATTACTTTTGGTGAGAATATTTGAATATTGTTAGGTCTAGGATATTTTTCTGCAAACTTTGATATTGTCTCTTCAACTTTGTTAGACCCATTTGCAGGTGGCCCAAAGAGATTATTGATTATGCCTGCTAGTTTAGCATGAATGTCTTCTCCTGACTTCTCATCAAGGCTATATTCTTCCACCAAATAATTTTTCGAATTCATCATCATTACCATTATGAGGAATTTCACCTTCTTCGATGTTTATGTCATTCTTTTCAGTATCATCCAACAAATCATCAATTTGTTGAGTTATTCCCTTCTTTTGTTCAATACGAGGGATTTTATATCTTCGTTGAGTCAGTTTAGACCATTCTCTTTCTGAATCTTCTTCAGAAAAATCACTTTCTAATATGATATGGGCGCTGCCATGTTCGTTTTCAATGACGTCGGCTTTTCTTTTTCTGTCGCCATCCATAAAATTACTATTATTTATGGAATCTTTAATGAAAGACATTATTTCAGCTTTAAAGTTCTTAATCTCATTGTCAAGATGAGATTTATAATCCGTATCTGGTTTGAGTATATTCTCGTTAGATTGAGAATTGGCAGTGATTTGGTCTTGGATGACAAAGTCTTACTGCTGTTACTATTTATAGGTGTCGAACTAGCCGAAGCGTTCTTATTACTAGCTTTGGAACCAATTTTCAGTTTTTCTGACAAAGCTTTCTTCTTCTGATTCAAATTCTCTATCTTCTTTTTATCAAATAAGGTTTCAGCTAAATTAAAAGCTTCATTCGTCCTTCCATTAGATTTTGAAGGTGTCGAACCAGACGGGTTGGACGCCGAACCCAAATCCATATTAGCTAGGCCTAGTGAGAATAACGAAGAAACTTCTACAATTGAAGTTCGATTCTGTGTTAACTAAATACACAGTAGGGAATAATCCCACAGTATAATGAAGGTCGACTAGAACTAAAACTATTTAGATTCTACCTCGACAGAGAACTTCAATTTCACGTCTTATCGCTAAGAAGGACTTGGCAGTCGCGCGTCTTCTCCGCTTAGGAGATCACGTGGTATGGTGGAATCAAACTTTGCGGTCAAGTTCGATTTGGACGATATTTCGATAAACAGCTTTTGAGTTAATGCCCATGCCTCCATATTTGTTGTAGACACAATATAAGCTACAATTTTCAATGGATTTTAATGAAACTTGGTGTGAGCATTGGAATTGATAAGACGGCGTCAAGTTCGAATTTGAAGATTTTTCGATGAACGTTTTTTGAGTTATTGCCCTTGACTTATTTACATCACATCAAAATTTATTGTTGATGCAATAGAAGCTACAATTTTCAATGGATTTGAATGAAACTTGGTATGACATTGGAACTGATAAGGCGGTGGTCAGGTTCGAATTTGATGATTTTTTCGACGAACAGTTTATGAGTAATTGCCCTTGACTAAGTAAAATGGTGCAAAAATTCATTTGTTGTAGACACTATGGAAGCTACATTTTTTTATGGATTTTAAAGAAACTTAAAAATTAAAGACCTCAGTCAATTTCGATTTGGAGGATTTTTCGTTAACAGTTTTTGAGTTATTGCTCCTGCCTCTATATTTGTTGTATACACAAAAGAAGCTACAATTTTCAATGGTTTTAAAAGAAACTTGGTGTGAGCATTGGAATTGATAAGAGGGCAGTCAAGTTCGAATTTGAAGATTTTTCAAATGGTTTTTGAGTTATTGTCCTTGAATTAGTAAGATTGAATCAAAATTTTATTGTGGGTGCAATAGAAGCTACGATTTTCAATGGATTTTGATGAAACTTGGTTTGAGCATTGGAGTTGATAAGACACGGTCAAGTTCAAATTTGACAATTTTTTTCGATGAACAGTTTTTGAGTTATTACCCTTGACCTAGTAAATTCTTGTCAAAATTTAAGTGTTGATGCAATAAATCCTCCGATTTTCAAAGGATTTTGATTTAACTTGGTGTGAGCATTGGAATTGATTAGACCTCAGTCAAGTTTGAATTTGACAGTTTTTCGATGAACAGTTTTGAGTTATTGCCCTTGACTTAGTGAAATTTCATCAAAATCTATTGTCGTTGCAATAAGAACAAAGCTTTAATTTTCAAAGGATTTTGATGCAACTTGGTGTAAGCATCAGAATAAATAAGACATTAGTCAAGTTTGAATTTCCGACTTTTTAACTAATGGTTTTAAAGTTATTGCCCTTGACTTAGTAAAATTGCGTCAAAAATTTTTGTGGGTGCCAAATAAGCTACAATTTTTAATAGATTTGATGAAACTTGGTATGATTATTGAAATAGATAAGATGTAAGCTTTTGCCCTTGACTTCAATATTAATTCAGTGAATGTTTCTTAGTTATTGCTCAATTTATTATTTAAATTCAATGCTGCCAGTGGGCGTATGTTACCTTGCCTGGCAAGCTATCTTTGAAAGGTGATTTTTGAATTTTTTTTGCAGTACATGATTTCTGATATAATTTCACGGAAATGACTCTTATTGACAAGGTAGTAAAATGAATTGCAGAAAAGAATGGCTTTTTTGATGTTTCAGGTTTCTGAAAAAATATGTTTAGAAATCTATTGTGAAGATGATGTTGATAGATATTGTAGTTTGATTCTAGAAACTCTCAGTGAAAAGGCATTTAAAGAATTTAACCGTGTAATAATACAGGTATTGTATATGACATAACTGAAAAAAAAAACAGTAAATGATGAAACTATAGGTGATGATTTGTTAAAACTTTCAATACCATTCCATTTTATTCAACTAGTTGTTATGTGATCAAAGAAAGACTTTGCAATTTCCTACACATCTAACTCTATTAAAATATTTTAATCCAGCCGTACACCTCAAATTTTTATTCATTTATTACAAACTTGTCATATATCCTTTGAAAATATTGATATTAAATATTTCAGAATGAATATTATCATATTGAAGATACCAAAAGGAATGGAAAATTGTTATCTAAAGCTTGGGAGCCTTTTTATTCTAAATACATAGAAAACCCAGAATATTTATTTGAATGGAGTCCTTTAAAAAAGTATATTGAAGTTTTTGGTAGGTATTGTAAACATATAAAATAAATGAGATTGTGACAAGTTAATTCTGGCAGTTGAACTTACATGAATTTGGTTTCTTTTTGTTTGATTATATTTTAGTGATTATTAATAGAGTAAATCATTATTATTTGGTGAACATGCACAATATTGTATAAAGTAAATCTAGTAGTATGTGACAGGTAAACTACTGTCAAGATGAATTTGTCCTGGCCAGATATTAGAGATTTACACAGTTTTGAAAGATTTATACTAGTAGAAAATATGCATTATACAGAAAATATGAAAATCAATATCACATTTAATAAAGAATATTTCATACACTTTCAATAAAGAAAACAACAAATCATGCCAGACAGAAACAATTAGTATATTTTACAACTATTTTTACTATTTTTTTCTTCAAGTTGGTCAAGAAAAGTCTAAATTTCTAACACAAAATTGCAAGGAAGAGCTTACTTTGGTTCTATCTAAAATAGAAGATTATTATAGTAGACTAGTAACAGGGGAGATAACCAGAAATGAAATGATAATGATTACTGAAAAATCAGACAGAGTGAAAACACTTTTTCAAATAGTCAAGAAAGATGAAAAGATAGATTTGATATTAATTGTACGTCAGAAAGAGTTAACTGGTTTACAGGATTATTTTGATCAACTACAATCTATGTTGAATATTGCCAGAATAGGTAAATATATTTTTACACTAATTCCACTTCTATATTGTCCATATCATGTCTGTATGTGACTGTATCGCCTGTATGACTTGACATTTTCTATTGAACAATTCTACTAATGTGAAAAAACTGCCCTCTAAATCTGGTGATAATTTGAGAAATTATGTATATCCACATTCTATCATGAGGTGTCATTTAAGTTATCTCTGTAAGATCATATTTTCTTGTGAATGGTATACTTTACTACAGTTACTAAATGCTGAGATCAGTTTGTAACAAAATTTAGATTTAGGTACCCATGTTTAGTTTTGAAATTAAATATGCTTTCAATCTTCACAATTTTTTAACGCTCTACTATTAATTCTTTGTTATATATTTAATTTGTTATGTCTGATTTGAAAAAATGTTGTGCTGTGTAATTTTTCCTTGCTTGTCTTTCAGTTTGTTAGCCAGTATAGATGTTTAACTTTTAAATTGCATAATATATGTATATATTTTATATATTTTGTATAGTTCCACTCTCTGTATATTTACAGGTTTTAAAGATGTTGTTGATCAGTTTGGTGAAGAGTATCATAAACTGACTAGAGACTCTCTTGATATGTCATTAAATCAACTTTATGAAACTTTGGTAAATTTTGAAAATGTGGAAATAGAGAATTATACACCAATCATCAATCCTCTCAAACTCTCTCCAACTATACAAGACATTCTACCAACTATTCCCAATCTAGAAAAAAGTCAGCTCTTTCTTAGCGTATGGAAAGCAAACGCAAGAAAAGAAGAAGGCACTTTATTTGAAAGAATTGAAACAGCATGGAATAATTCAATAAAAGAATGGCAGAAATTCTGCAAGGATTTTGAATCTGGAATGATTTCTTTTAAAAATTTTGAGAAATCTGCATCTGTTGTGGAGAATGAGAAGCATTTGATGTCTGAGCTCTGTAAAGTGTTTAAAAATGAAGACTTGATACAGCAGAGGGTGAAACAATATGAAACTTTTAAAACTATTACCACTTGTCAAAAAGCAAGTTCTGTCATTATGGAAATCAAGGATATGTTACAGATTTCTGGGGATTTTTCCATATGTACAAAAATAAAAACAATGGTAAGTTAAGTAAATATCTTATTATTTATAAGGCCAGACCAATTTTTTTTCTTGTTTTACGGATTTTTTTGGAAAAAATCTGTAAAGGCAGGAGGAAAAAAAAAAAGAAAAAAAAAAAGGACCAAAATTGAGGGTAGGAGGGAAAAAAAAAAAAAAAAAAATCCACACCAATCCCGGCTGTATAGTGGACAACAGAGCAGTTAATTCAATCATGGGTATTGTGCCACTGCCATATCAAATTTCAGCCCCATAATTCAGAAATATCGTATATCCAGAAAATGCTTGGAATATATCTGGAATTAGTAAACCACGATCTTTTAACTTCTGATGCTGTGAAGTTATATACCATAATGCTTACAAAATGCTTCCCAGTTAATGTAAAGTCGATTAACATTATGGGCTGTGAATCCAACATTCAGTTCTTTCAATAATTCTAGAGAATGTCATTAAACATCTTATGATCTTTTCTAGTATTTTCATAGTCTTTTGTAGATGGTAAACAATCATATTTAATACTACTAGTCATCAACACATCAAAGGCATTTTTTTCTTGTTTCTTCGGTTCTTTGTCACCACTGGCACTACTACTCTAGTACTAGACGTGGGGAGAGCTGATTTAGATTTTGAACCAGAATTGGCTTTGCAAATAAACACAGTCACAAACAATAGATTAAAACCCACGATGACATGAAGGGGTGTAGAAGTTGCTGTTATATCCAAACTACTTGTGGATTCTGAAGCTATGATCTTTTCGATACGTAGTCCTTCATCAATGACATCATCGGAAGACGAAGTTGAAGACGTGCCAAGAAGGCCTACTTTTTCAATTGCGCAATTGGCCAGTTCACCAACTGTTCGGTCGATGCTCATACAAATCAAACACTTGAGCGTTTCCAGAGCTCTTATTACGGTAACACTAAAATAGCGTGAAGCCATTTGCATAAACAGAAAAACAAAATAAAATGTCATTTCATCCACACGATTTTCCAAATTCCATCGATCTCTGAAAGAGCTAGTTGTGAAATCGTATTTCATTGGCTGGCTATTGTGTAGTTGTATCAAAGAATGAACATGATTGGTTCAGTAAAATTTGCCGGGAAATCCTAGGAAAACCCCATAGCAACAAAATAGTAATTTTGATATTGAAAAAGATCCGTATTAACATTTCATTGTAATAACTTAAGTGTACAACTATATGGTTATTCCGTAATTTTTCACAATTTATAAGAAACATCATTATGAATTGATCAAAGTAATAATCTGTTACCGTTTTGGTGGAGTTGTTACCGTTTTAACCGAAAATTTTTGTTACCGTTTTGGTGGAGTTGTTACCGTTTTAACTAATAAAATTTGTTACCGTTTTGACATGTTACCGTTTTAACTGGATACCTTATGAATGCCTTGCATATAATGAATGCGCGGGTTTTAGAAATATTTTCGTTTCACAATTTCAATAGACTTGCGTAAGCAATATTATTTCAATCCAAAAAAAGAACCATTGTCCGAGTGCATTAGCAGAACATCCGTGACATTTGGGTGATCGAGACTATCATTGCTTTCATGGACGAAAGTCAAAGTAGCAGCGGTTTTTATACGCCCACATGGAAATGTGGACGTATATTGCCGTCGCCCCTGTCCGTCCGTCCGTCGGTCCGTCCACATTTGTTGTATCCACGATAGAGGCTACAGTTTTTATCCGATCTTAATGAAACTTGGTATACATGTATATATTGATGATATCTCGGTCAAGTTCGAAAATTGAAATTATCGCATGAACGGATTTTGAGTTATTGCACTTGACTTAGTAAAAACGCGTCAAATTTGGGTTGTATCCACAATAGAGGCTACAGTTTTTATCCGATCTTAATGAAACTTGGTATACATGTATATATTGATGATATCTCGGTCAAGTTCGAAAATTGAAATTATCGAATGAACGGTTTTTGAGTTATTGCACTTGACTTAGTAAAAACGCGTCAAATTTGGGTTGTATCCACAATAGAGGCTACAGTTTTTATCCGATCTTAATGAAACTTGGTATACATGTATATATTGATGATATCTCGGTCAAGTTCGAAAATTGAAATTATCGAATGAACGGATTTTGAGTTATTGCCCTTGACTTAGTAAAAACGCGTCAAATTTGGGTTGTATCCACAATAGAGGCTACAGTTTTTATCCGATCTTAATGAAACTTGGTATACATGTATATATTGATGATATCTCGGTCAAGTTCGAAAATTGAAATTATCGAATGAACGGATTTTGAGTTATTGCACTTGACTTAGTAAAAACGCGTCAAATTTGGGTTGTATCCACAATAGAGGCTACAGTTTTTATCCGATCTTAATGAAACTTGGTATACATGTATATATTGATGATATCTCGGTCAAGTTCGAAAATTGAAATTATCGAATGAACGGTTTTTGAGTTATTGCACTTGACTTAGTAAAAACGCGTCAAATTTGGGTTGTATCCACAATAGAGGCTACAGTTTTTATCCGATCTTAATGAAACTTGGTATACATGTATATATTGATGATATCTCGGTCAAGTTCGAAAATTGAAATTATCGAATGAACGGATTTTGAGTTATTGCACTTGACTTAGTAAAAACGCGTCAAATTTGGGTTGTATCCACAATAGAGGCTACAGTTTTTATCCGATCTTAATGAAACTTGGTATACATGTATATATTGATGATATCTTGGTCAAGTTCGAAAATGGAAATTATCGCATGAACGGTTTTTGAGTTATTGCACTTGACTTAGTAAAAACGCGTCAAATTTGGGTTGTATCCACAATAGAGGCTACAGTTTTTATCCGATCTTAATGAAACTTGGTATACATGTATATATTGATGATATCTCGGTCAAGTTCGAAAATTGAAATTATCGAATGAACGGATTTTGAGTTATTGCCCTTGACTTAGTAAAAACGCGTCAAATTTGGGTTGTATCCACAATAGAGGCTACAGTTTTTATCCGATCCTAATGAAACTTGGTATACATGTATATATTGATGATATCTCGGTCAAGTTCGAAAATGGAAATTATCGCATGAACGTTTTTTGAGTTATTGCACTTGACTTAGTAAAAACGCGTCAAATTTGGGTTGAATCCACAATAGAGGCTACAGTTTTTATCCGATCTTAATGAAACTTGGCATACATGTATATATTGATGATATAACGGTCAAGTTCGAAAATGGAAATTATCGCATGCACGTTTTTTGAGTTATTGCACTTGACTTAGTAAAAACGCGTCAAATTTGGGTTGTATCCACAATAGAGGCTACAGTTTTTATCTGATCTTAATGAAACTTGGTATACAGGTATATATTGATGATATCTCTGTCAAGTTCAAAAATGGAAATTATCGAATGAACAGATTTTGAGTTATTGCCCTTGACTTAGTAAAAATGCGTCAAATTTGGGTTATATCCACAATATAGGCTACAGTTTTTATCAGAAATTCAAATTTGACGTTTTTTTGATGAATAGTTTATGAGTAATTGCCCTTGACTAAGTAAAATTGCGTAAAAATTCATTTTCTGTAGACACTATAGAAGCTACAATTTTCAATGGATTTAAATGAAACTTGGTGTGAGCATTGGAATTGATAAGACAACGGTCAAGTTCGATTTGGACGATTTTGCGATAAACAGTTTTTTAGTTATTGCCCTTGACTTAGTAAGATTGTGTCAAAATTTTATTGTGGGTTCAATAGAAGCTACAATTTTCAATGGATTTTGATGAAACTTGGTGTTTTTGAGATTTTGCCCTTGACTTCAATATCCATTTAGTGAATGTTTTTGAGTCATTGCTCTATTTATTTTTCAAATTCAATGCTGCCAGTGGGCGTATGTTACCTTGCCTGGCAAGCTATCTTTGTAATTTTGTAATTTTGGGAATACTTTTTTGTTGATCTTCTTGGAGTAATTTTTGGAAGTGAGTTTATTACTAAAAAATGCTTAGATCCACAATTATTTTAGTTCTAATTTACAACAAATCAGAAGTTGAACTCGCTGAATCAAAAGATGTTTTTTTTTTTGATCGGGAATGGAGGTTGTTTTTTTTTTTCGTCGGAGCTGATTTTGGTTTTTTTTTTTTTCGGATTTCCTGAAAATGTGGGTCGGCGGATCCGTAAAACAAGAAAATAAATTGGTCTCGCCTAAAGGACAGTCAATTATAAGTATATATAGCACATCTATAGGCCTTATTTCTATTTAAGACTTATAGATTTATTAATAATAATTTGAATGAATAGAATTTTGTCATGATTTCATGGATAATATTTTTTTATGTGTATGTCTTTATTTACAGGGAGCTAACCAGAATTTAGCCATGAAGGAAATAAATGAATCATTATTGAATATGGTTGGTAAAATGAAGGAGTTAGGGAAAGAGAAAATGGAATTGTTAGAAAGTTTTAGAAAGTCAGAGAGTATAGTGAATTGGTTGAAAGAAACTATGAAAGGTATAATGTTATTCAAATCCTTTAAAGGAGAGAATAATTTTTGGTAATTGCATTTATGTTTTTATACACCCACATTATAATGTGGTTGTATGTTGCAATTGCACATATTTGTCTATCTGCCTGTCTTTGGTAGCTGCGGTGGTTTAGTGAGTTAGACGCTTGCCGTCTAACCTAAGGGTCCAGGGTTCAATCCAGGCAAATGTTGAGATGAACTTTCAGACTTTTCAGTCTGGTTACCCCTTGTAAATGATACAATTTGGAGGAAAAAGCATCTAGTTGTTGGTATGGAACAATAAACTGAGGCCCTGTTTGCTGCAGGCTGTGCACATTAAAGATCCTTCAACAGTTAGAACTCACAAAAAATTAGGCTTATGCCACTTTTCTAACAAAAATTTGCCCTTCCTCATTAGCCCACAAGGTGCAGAAGAGTAGGACATAAAACTCCATTCATTTCATTTTTCTGTCTTTTATCTTATTGAAGAATTAGATGTTTATGTTAGTAGTTAATGGTATTTTTATAGTTGGTTTAACCCTTTGAACCCTGACGTCAAATAACGTCACAGTACCTCAGACCCTGGCGCCCAAGACAAAATGACGTCGTTGACGTTTTTTAGTGAATTTACTGCGGAAGCCTTATACTAACTGTTAGGAAAAGCTAAATTTAAAGCACCAATGTGTCCTAGAAAATAAATAAGTTATATGTTTAGCTAGCTGAACTTTAATTTTATTGAACAAACTGTTAATTCATTAACAACACCAACAATTTATAAACTATGTGAATTTGATTAGTTTATAACAATGATTGCAATTTGAGATCAAGTCCATTTCAATTGTACCAATATTGTCTTTTACTATGGTATGCGCTAAAGCAGTTTGATGTGCCATTTTTGACACACAAGAACACATTGCAAGTTGTACATTTGAAAACAGTTTTGCGAATTTTCGGGAGGTCACTATAACGTGCATCTGGCGCTTGTCGTTTGGCTTTAGGATTTTTCTCAAGACAAACAACACAACGATTATTTGTGGATGCCTACTCTGCATGTTCTACAATGTGGAGTGGTCTATCTGAATCATTCAAAAGACGGGTCTCGCTTTCTATTATGCCTCGGGTCAAACGAACAGGTGCATTATGTCGGTAGTCACCAATAAGTTCCATGCATAGCCGTTCAATGTAACCATGAAAAGACAGTTTTCTCCCAGGTGTATCCATAGGTCTCAATGTTTGATATATAACATATGAATTATATGTGGCTCACATAAAAAATTTCACAGTTAGTCTGCGCCGCCACCGGTAATGTCGTCGACACCGTTGGAGCCTTGTCAACTGATCTTTGAGATCCGTCCCGCCCATAAAATGGTTATATTGTTTTACAGGTTTGGGACAGTTTACCCCTACTCGTTTATGTTCTTTGGCATCGTATCTCAATACGGTTTGCATAGGAGTGTCGACATGTGTTGAGGTGACAAAGTATATGGGTCTCTTATCGCAACACACAAAAGCAGCACATTTCCCATTGAATAAAATATTGGATGTGCCACGTTCCATTTGCTTTTGAACTAAAGCCTTGGGGAACCCCTTCCTATTCGTCAT
>JAUJPP010000002.1:4893611-4915731 GCA_030562195.1 Nipponacmea schrenckii
TCGTAGGGAAATATCTTAAAACGTTGTAGTGCTTGTGCCTCAAATGCTTAGGTTGGGTTGTTTATTGCACCTGGATTTAGCAGTGAACTACAATTTTAGTACTTTCCTCATCCACTCTCCACAAATACTAATTTTATTAGATAAACTGATGCAAAATAAGAACATAGTTATCAGTTGATGTTAACAGGGTGGTATTTTAGATGTATTGAAATAAAGTGATAATCATAGAAACAAAATGCCTAACTAATTGATTATTTGATATTTTTTTTAGCCCTTAGTTCAAGACAGATTTATAATATATGGTAAAAACTATCTAAATATTAGAAAACAGTTAACATTAGTTGATATGGGATCCAAAGTTAAACAACTCAATGATTTAAAGGTAACATTTGAATTAATATTGTATTGCAATTTCTTGAAGAAAGCATTCTTGGTAAATTTTTTGATGCAGAATAACTCCAATAACTTGTTCTGCATGTCTCTAACAGTATACACCCAATAAATGTTCATACCAATGGAGACTGATATGATTCAGTTTGATTGGAGTGTTTGTTGGTAAAAAATTGTACACTTTTAAAATTTCTCTTTGAAGGGGAAAGCTGACTGGGAAATCATGTTTGTAATGGCTCTTTTAAGTAAAGTACCAACATTTCAAAGTCAGGTAATGTTTTAAGAACTTTTTTTTTATCTTGCTAACACTAAAGAGCACAAATCTGGTTGATTTTTTTTTACAGAAAATGGGATTTTGTTCATTAGGACAATAAAAAATTAAAAAGACTTGTATGACTGAAGATTGAATAATTTAATATGGTTGATTGATCATGTTAATTCTGTTGATGATCATGTTAATACTGTTGATTGATCATGTAGTGTCAAATATTTTTATTCCAAATAAAAGCTGCCAGCGGTTGTATAATGACTTACCTAGTCAAATCACTTCAAAAATTTTATTGTGACTGCAATAGATGCTAAAATTTTCATTGGATTTTGATGAAACTTTGTGTGAGCATTGGAATTTTTAAGACAGCAGTCATGTTAAAATTTGCTGCTTTTTCAATGAACTATTTATTGAGTTATTGCCCTTGACTAAGTAAAATCGCATCAAAACTGTATTGAAGAAGCTGCAATTTTCACTGGATTTTGATGAAACTTAATTTAACCATTGGAATTGATAAGGCCCTTGACTAAATTTTATTATCGCTGCAATTTTCAATAGTTTTGATATAACTTGGTATGAGCATTGGAATTGATAACACAGTGGTCAAGTTCAAATTTTTCAATGAACAGTTTTGAGTTAATACCCTTGTATATATTGATGAGATGAAGGTCAAGTTTGAATTTGGAAAAAAAGTGGTTGAACAGTTTTTGGCTTGTAAACACAATACAGGCAAAAGTTGTTACCCGATTTTGATGAAACTTGATATGCATGTATATATAATATTGAGATTTAATAAAGCTGTTGTGTTAGCGTATGTTTTTATTATGTTGAATTTCATATTAGTTATTTTAATATTTTGTATAAACACAGATGTTACAGAAACTGCAGCCATTTATAGAGAAGAATATGAAGAAAAATACAGACTTGAAAGTAAGAATTATATATGTAGGCCTGTAAGTCATCACTGTTGTCAGTCACTGTTGACCTTTGGAAGCCCCAGTCAGTTTTTTTTCATCATGATTTTGTTAAAAAAAAAATACCAAGCTGGATGAGCAGCTTATTGCTGGACTGAAGTTTACTCTGACATTAATTGTTTTTGAAACTTTTGCTGTGTGTCATAAAAATGTTCAATAACCTTCAGCAACCATTTCACAAAGTTTTTACTGGTTTGCATATTCAAAGAGCACAAAACTATTGATTGTTATATGCTTGTGAATTGAGAGCTGGCACATGTGTTTTAAATTGAAACTCATGAAAGAAAAAGGTTTAGCCTTCAAATGAAAATAATTGCTAGTTTATGTTTAAAAAAATCATTGTGACTTATTGATTTACATGCTTACTTGCTATTCTGCAGATTATCTGACTCTTCGTCATTTCTCAATCAGGTATTCCTTTTTGCAAGTGAGATCAAATTTCTCTATTGCACTTTGTATATTAGCGCATTATAACTGAAGTACCAAAATAGATATGATACAGTTAACTCAAATGATCTATGTGTTAAATGTGTGTTTTATGTCAAATTCATATAACTGTTTTATTTTATAGGAACTAGCACTAACAATATTGTCATCAGAACAAGGTTCTAGTCCATTATTCAGTGTAAGATGTACCAGCTTAGTTGAAACTAAGAATTTAGAATGTTTATTGTGTCATTGGTTATTAGTATTAAAATCAACTCCAGAAAATACAATTCTACAACCATTAGTTAATTTAGCCTTTAACACAACAACCATGAAGGTAAGAGAGATAGTTATATTGAGGTAATATATGGGTGAAGTAGTTGTATATTTATAGAACTATTAAGGTAATCAAATTCATATTTTTTACCTTATATATCCAGATAATGAAAGTCATATATCCGTAGAACCTCATATATCCAGATAATGAGTGTCATATATCCGTAGAACCTCATATATCCAGATAATGAAAGTCATATATCTGTAGAACCTTATATATCCAGATAATGAAAGTCATATATCTGTAGAACCTCATATATCCAGATAATGAAAGTCATATATTTATAGAACCTCATATAAAATACACAAATACATTTGTATAAAATAGACAGATCTTTTTTTCTGGCCACCAAGTATATAACAGAAAAAATATACAATATTTCAACATGCAATTTGTTTAAAATACACAAGTACATGTGTATAAAAATAGACAGATCTTTTTTTCTGGCCACCAAGTACATAACAACAAAAAATATACAATTTTTCAACATGCAATTTGTTTAAAATACACAAGTACATGTGTATAAAATAGACAGATCTTTTTTCTGGCTACCAAGTACATAACTACAAACAATGTACAATATTTCAATGTACGATTTGTTTAAAATACACAAGTACATGTGTATTAAATGGAAAGATCTTTTTTCCAGGGATCAAGTACATGACCACAAAATTATATAGTATTTCAACGTATAATTTGTTTAAAAGTATACAAGTACATATGTATAAACTGGAAAGATCTATTTTCAGGATCTTTCTTTCAACATGTCCATTGGAATTATTTTAAATTTAATCAGTACTGAGGCATATAATATTGATATTTTTTGGACTGCTAAATTTAATGTCAGACACAATTTCTAATGTTATTTCATGTTTGGGTAGATCTATAATGTAATTGTTATTAATATTTACTCTGTCATGTGGAGGGTAGGGCTTTTTATTTGGAGCAGAAATTTATGAATTTTTTGAAAAAAATTTTTTTTTAAAAGCTGTCTATAAAAAATTACTTTTAAATTTTCTTTTTTGTAGGATTCCTTTCTACCTACAATGCCTGAAGAAGATAGACAAAATTTAAATACACTGTTATCTGTATTGAAACAGACAGAATCAACATCTACTGTTTACCGTAAGATAATAATTAAACTTTAATTATTTATGAAGATGTTCTTCAGTTGTCATGTTCATCACACCAGTAATTAAATGTGACATTTGCATTAATAGTTTTGAAATTTCTGGTGTGAGCAAATATCTTTTAGATATGAAAATATCTTTTGGACATGAAAATATCTTTTGGACATTAAAAAAATGTTTTAGTTCTTGACTTCATTACTTATAATGCCCACACATTAATGTGTGTGAGTGTTTGTTATAACCCAAGGATAAAGCCTATTGAAAATAAAACCAATCAAAAAATATTTACTATGAGTTATTGCCCTTGTCCTGAAATTTCTTGTGAACACGATAGGAAGCCGGGTTCTTGATGGAATTCGATGAAACTTGGTATTTGTTATAACTCAAGGAAAGACCCTATTAAAAATCAGACCAATCAAAAAATATTGAATGAGTTATTGCCCTTGTTCTTAAAACGTGTTCACTTTATCAGCCTCTCACAATTGTTACGAACACGATAGAGACCACATTCCTTGATGGATCTTAATGAAACTTGGAATGAGTCTTTGAAATGACCCAAGGATGAAGCCTATTGAAAATAAAACCAATCGAAAAATATTTACTATGAGTTGTTGCCCTTGTCCTGATATTTCTTGTGAACACTATAGGGAGCCGGCACATTACTTGATGGATTTTAATGAAACTTGGAATGAGTCTTTGTAATGACCCGAAGATGAAGCCTATTGAAAATAAAACCCATTGAAAAATATTTACTATGAGTTATTTCCTTTGTCCTGAAATTCCTTGTGAAAACGATAGGGAGCCGGGTTCTTGATGGAATTTAATGAAACTTGGTGTGAGTGTTTGTTTGCCTATTGAAAATAAAAGCAATTGATAACTTGGGCTGCCAATTGTGGGCGTATTACGATGGGCCATCGCTATTTTTCAATATTTTGATAGTCATTATTTTTTATTTTATACGCCCATATGAATATGTTGCAATTTTCAATGGAATTTCATGAAACTTATTGTGCATATTGGAATATTGTGGGTACAATGGAAGCTACAATTTTAATGGATTTTGATTAAACTTGGTTTGATTATTGGAATAGATAAAACTGCTTTTTCAATGAATTGTTTTGGGTTATTTCCTTGTAAAATCATGTCAAAATTGTATTGTGGGTGTAGTAGAAGCTGTAATTTTAACTAGATTTCATTGAAACTTAGTTTGAGCATTGATATTGAGAAGGCGGCAGTCTAGTTCGAATTTGACAATTTTAATGAACATTTTTTGAGTTATTGCTTATTACTTAATAATATCGCATCAAATTTTATTGATGGTGCAATAGAAGCTGCAATTTTCAATGGATTTTGTTGAAACTTGGTGTGAACATTCGCATAATTTATAAGAAGGCAGTAAAGATTGAATTTAACAATTTTTTAAATGAACAGTCTTAAAGTTGTTGCCATTGACTTGCGTCAAAATTGTATTGTTCGTGCAATATAAGCTGCAGTTTTCAGTTGCTTTTAGTGAAACCAAAAATTTTCAATGACCATTTTTTTAGTTATTGCCCAATTAATTATTCAAACTGGTTGATATTACCTTGCCTGGCAAGTTTTCTTGTATAATATATTGACCTCACAGTGCCTGTCTGATGATATCAATCTCATGCTAATTCTACTGGTTACAAATTTTGAAATATCTTTTTCATTTTGTTGGTTGGGATTTAGCAATGCAAAGTTATATATTTTTCCAGTTTTTGAGAACATTTTTCAGCATTGGACTGAAATGACTGTTTAGGCTGCGGAATACAATGTCTGTCCAATTTAGGTTGTTTTTTTTTTTTCGATTCACAGATGATTTTCATTTATTTGGTACCTGTATTTTATTTAACATTAAATTTATTGAAGGATTCAGTTTCTGTTTTTTATTCAATGAATTGGTATATTATTTAGTTCTCATGGATATTAAGGGGGTTGACAACCTTATCGTTCGAGGTGTATTTCAATCAAGAAAGGTATGAAGTTTATATCCATTCTATTTGGCATTAAAAAAAACTCATCTAGTAAAAAAATTAGCTCAATCGCTTCAGTAGTTCGTCTGATATCCGTCCGTGAAGATAATCTAGAACAAAACGGGGTATTCCTCTATGTAGACGTAAAAATTACGTTGTCAGTTGACATTTGTGATTACAACGTCAGCGGCTAAATGAACATTCTCTACGTTTGCCGGTCAGTTATTGTTAATATCGGCACGCGAAGTAAGAGTTTGTGTATCGGGGGAATCCAGAAGTCACGTGATGTCCCATAAATCATTACGTCACATGTAAACAAAGAAAATTTTATGATTGGTGGGTGGAAGGGTTTTGACATTGTACTAATCCATTGTTTTAGCACTCCAATCATGTGGAGATCAGTGCATATCGATGCCTAAAAGGTGCTTAAAGATTTCTACAGCATGAAAGACAATCTTTTAACAACATGATCGTTAATTACGTAAGGTTTACATGTGTTTGCAAAATGTTGAAAAAAAATGCCATTTTTCCAAAAGCATATCTCGCTTACAATTTATCCGATTTTTACAAACTTTGGCTTCAGCTAAAGCTTACGATGTCCTCTATAACTTTGAGTTGGCTTTTTTTTATAAAATGAATAGTTTTTTAAAAATTCAATTTTTCGTAAATGCACTCGCTAAATTTTGATTTCTATCAATGTCTTCAAAACAAAAACAAAATTTCCAAAAAGCCAACGTAATTTTGTAGAGATACATGTAGACTTGTGTTGTGCAAAATTTCAACCTTCTATATTAAATAGCCTAGAAGATATGCTAATTTTAAGGGAATAATTGACGTTTTTTTCGTTCATCTTTCATACCCTATTTTCATAAAGAAATATATTTTATATTTTTGGATAGCTGAAAGTCCCCTCTTTCCATTGATATTTAAATATTTCAGATAGGTGGAAAAGAAGTGGTTGAAATCGTCTATTTTTTGTACATAGGTTTAGGGTTGTCAACCCCCTTAATCTTGATCACTAAAAACAGTAATTCTCCCAAAAAAATAAGCCCATATTGTGCACAATAACCTTATAATAATTGTTGAACATTAAAACCATTCACAAAGAAGATAATGGTCATCACAGTATAAAATAATAAACTTGATTCTGTTGACAGGATACAAAGCAAGTCCAATATTCAAAGACTATGTCATATATAAAACCATATTCAAACAATTCCCTTAAAAGATGGGTTTTCTCATTTTCATATATATACATATATACCATAATTGGACCGGTAATGATATCAATAGAAAGTAGAGGTGTTCTAATGACTGGGAAAAATACCAGATGGTCCCGCAAGTCCTTAATTAACTCGTAATTAGGCTAATTATGAGGGGATTTCCCATGGTAAGGTACTGGCATAGGTATGTACGTCAAGTCTCAAATGTCGTTGATCTTTTTTTTGATCATCCAGTCTGTTAATTCGGTACATAACCGGACGCTGTAGTTGTTAAGTATGCATGGACCTTATATCAATAAAAAGTAGAGGTGTTCTAATGTCGTTGATCTTTTTTTTTTGATCATCCAGTCTGTAAATTCGGTACATAACCAGCCCCTGTAGTTGTTAAGTATGCATGGACCGGTATATAGTCTGTTAATTCGATACTTAACCGGACACTGTAGTATGCATGGACTGGTAATACTTATATCAATAGAAAGTAGAGGTGTTCTAATGTTGATCTTTTTTTTTTGATCATCCAGTCTGTTAATTCGGTACATAACCGGACGCTGTAGTTGTTAAGTATGCATGAACCACATGTAATACTAATATCAATAGAAAAAAGAGGTGTACGTTCTAATGACTGGGAACAGTTGTTAGTATGCAGGCATGCATACTTGGCCACATTCTTTAATATTTTCCACAACAACAATGGCATTTTGGTATTCCATTTATTATCTCTAGCAAAAGGCAATTAAACTTTTAAATATCACTTTGTGAAAACATTATGAATTAATTTAAATAAGTTTTAACTCACTAATAATAAAATACAAAATCAATTCTTATACACCTTCTTTTGAACTTGAGAATACATGGAGTATTCATTAGAAACCCCAATTAATTGATTAGTAAGCTTACTTTGGCTTTAATTAATGAGAAAACCCATCTTTAATAAATTAGAGCTTCATCAGGGAGGACTAAAATACAAAATGTTTTTGATTACTACCAATGAACATATTAAGAGTTTTGAATTGATCTTGACCGATTAATCATTATGATTCACACAGCATTTAATAGAATCTTAAAAATTTCACTAATCTGCTGCATGGGTTTATATTTAGGTTGACTGACCTGGTATGTTTGGATGACAGTAAAATTTTTAGTTACCTAAACTCATGTATGTATTATTTCAGGCTGCCCAAATGGACACCCTTTATGTTATTGGAGATGTAAGTAAAAGTTATATTTATTAATATCCTTAGATAATCGGGTAAGACTCGAGTACAAACCTCTTTACTCTTGTTATTCGACCATACATAGCTCATACACAATCTAGACAACACAATCCTCTGGATTTTTAACCCATGGACAAACCCTGCTGAAATTGAGCGAATATTTTGTTTTTATCCTCTAATTGGAAATTTAACAAAATATCTGTTATTGGCAAATATCCCCATCGAAAATCAAAATTTCATGTTCTTGGAAATGCAAGATATTTTGAACTGTAAACATTCTATAAGGCGCAATTCTTGATTGATTTCAATCATTGTTTATTATCATCCAAAAACTTTTTGAACAAAGAGTACAAAATTTGGGGTTGAATATTTACTTTGATTGTTATTATTTATACTGCCAAATTATTCTTACATAAAAAATTGATTGTATGTCAGTAAATTAGTTTGGGGGTGCCAACTTATCTTTCATCTTAGAATAACTAAAAGAAATTTCCTTACCCTTTCATTATATGCCGTAACAAGGAAAATGAAACATATTGATATTTTTTCTAAAGCATGTATTTTTTGTTGACCCAGTATATCTTTCAGTCAGCATTTCTTGTGATAAACTTTTTTTTTTGTTATTACTTAACAGTATCAAACGGGTTAAAATTTTTAGATAATTTTGGTATAAAAATTGGTATGATCAGTGAAATCTTATATTTGCAGTTAATATAGTTCAATCTAGTTCAGTTTTTTATCTAGAAAAATAGAAGAAGAATAGAAGCTTCAATTTTCAATGGATTTTAATAAAACATGGTGGTGAGCATTGAAATTGATAAGACAACGGTCAAGTTCAAATTTGACAATTTTTCGATGAACATTTTTTTGAGTTATTGACTTAAAGTTACATCACGTCAAAATTTATTGTTGATGTAATAGAAGCTACAATTTTAAATGGATTTTGATGAAACTTGGTATGAGTATTGAAATTAATAAGAGGGGCATTCAAGTTCAAAGTTGAAAATTTTTTTTTATGAACTTTTTTTGAGTAATTGCCATTGACTTAGAAAAATTTGGGGGTAAAAATTTTTTATTGTTGGTGCAATAGAGGCTAAAATTTTTCCCAATGGATTTTGAGGGAAACTTTGAAATGAGCATTTTACAAACTGGGAAACCCAGAGAGTACATCTGACGGGGTTTTTGGGGAAGTCATTTCCACCTGTCAAAATTATCAATTTTCATTGGAAAACCATATTTTTTTATATACCCTTTTTTTCGACCTATTCTGCGTTTTACTGACAAGTTCAGTAAAAATTTTTATGTAGACAAACAGCTTTCCAAAAAACATCATAACTGACACAAGGTTTCAAAGGATTATTATGGTAGGCTAGTAAATTTAGCTCCGCACTAATGGTGGGGGTGGGACAAATTGATAAAAATTGTTTCTCTGCTGGAATCAATCACATATACCACGAATAGCTAAAATACAAAAGTTTCCCAAAAATCGGCTCGTGCATAAGGTCAGAACTGGGGGTTAAAGGTCACTGGCCTTATTAAAAGGGATTGTGTTTCCAATTCTGTATGTTTATGACCTGCATAGCCGTGTTTGGTATGAAACCCCAATGTTTTAGGGTGTGTAGAATCCAAATTTGACGCCCATTTTAACATAGAGTGATCTTAACGTCATTTACGGACATGACGTCATAGTCGTTGACGATGTCACTTCCCTTTAAACTGCTAAATTCTAAACTTTTTTTCAGCACTTTCATGTTTTTTTTACAAACTTAACGTCGGTGTTTACGATGGATATTGATGCAAGTGGTGAATGTGTGCTGTGCATGGACGATGGTCGTGGCCCACGTGTGGTATTGGGAGAAAAGGGTGTCGCTGGAGTGCAGATGTCGGCAAAGAATCGCGAAGAGTTAAATTCAAATATTTTGAGTATCATTGTGGGCGATGTCGCGAGCGCTACACAAATGTTAAAATCATATTGCAAAAGAGGAAGTCTGAAACAAAGCTGTTTCCATCCGTGTCGAAGAAGACCAAAGGAAAAAAATTTTTAAAGCCAGGAGGACTGCTTATATTGTGGAGTGACGATTGACCCAAGGACCTTTGGTGTTAAAGCCAGCAGTGTGGAAACGGACACATTTGTAAGTACAATTGATAATATATGCAAAACTCGTTCTCACGAGTGGGCCATGGAAATTCTTGGACGGCTAAATTACTTCTCGCGTGATTTTCATGGATTTGATTGTGTATATCACCATGATTGTGACAGCAGATTTAGATGTGGCCGTAGTCTTCAAAATCTAACCGACGAATTATCGAATACAACAGGTAACCCTGTCCAGTCTTCCCGCGAGGAGGCATTCAATAAAGTTTGTGTAGGCCTCGAGCTAAAGAGTGTCAACGACCAGTACATGTCCGTAAATGAAATAAGAACACAGATGACGGAACACACGAATGTCAACGAGGAACCATACTCCCGAAAAAACATAAAAAAAAAAATTACGTGAAAAATATGGCGACAGTGTAGTCTTTGTAGAGCGAGAGGGACACAAGACAGTTGTATGCTTGACGGAAAGTGTCGAATCTATTCTGAAGATGTTCATGAAAACTGAGAAGCAATCAACTGATCTTGAAAGCGAAAAGTTACTAATAGTTGAAACGGCGGCAAAACTTATCATGACCGATGTGAAAAACATGGAATGTGAAAGCGAAAGCAAGGAAAGAATACCCCCAGTATAAATCAACTGAAAAAAGAAAGCTGTCTGGATTTCGTTCCCCCAACACTACGGAAATTTTCTCAATCTAATTTTTGTTGGAACAGGAAGAGAATTGAAGATCGCAATGATAGGGCAAGCGATAGTACAGAATGCCCGACCTAGAAGTCTTACAGCACCAATGATTTTTTGGGACTTAGTATTCAGTTGCACAGTATTTTCCGCTCCCATTTCCTCATCGATCAACTCCACTCGCTTGGACTATGTGCTTCCTATAGTGAAGTGATGCGTTTTGAAAAGAATGCCGCAGCGATCAATATGGTGAATCCTCTTGGACAGGTCAATGAATCTACGATGGTGATGTTTGTAGCGGACAACGCAGATAACAACACACGAACAGTAGATGGAAAAGGGGACTTTCCATGGGCTAGCAATTATGGCGGCTTTGACCACCGGAAATATCAATAGCGACGTAGTACCCAGAGAGAATATGTCTGAACTCCAAACTGTCTCAAATGCAGCAAAAATTGAGATAAAAGAATACAACGCCGCGAGAAGAATTCTCAACGACCATCGATTCCGCGGGCTTGATCATTTAGAATCCACTTTGGATTTGAGTATAAATCTAGACATATTGTGGGAATTTGCACCAAAGTTCGAAACCATGACTCCCAGTTGGTCAGGTATGATGATCAAATCTTATTGCAGTGAACAAAATCCCCGGGAAATCATCTTATTATTTCCTGCCTATGATTGACCTGCCATCGACTGATGAAACCTGTCTTTACTCTGCTCTCTCATATATTTCACAAATGGCCAGAGTGTACAAAATTCAACCGATCGTTACATTCGACCAACCACTCTATTGGAAGTGTTCGGAAATGGTTGCATGTTTGCCAGATACGGACCCAGTGAAGAAAGTTTTAGTTATGCTTGGTGGATTTCATTTGTTCCTGAATTATATCGGCGCAGTTGGAGACATAATGACTGGCCTCTGAATAGAGTCAATGTTCGAAGAAATTTACGCCCAAAATGTGATACCACACCTTCTCAATGGCAAGTCTATCTACAGAGCGTTTTTGAGCGCACCAACTACTTGCGCAAGTAATGATTAATGAACTATTCGAACCTCTTATGGTAAATCAACAAATCGTCAAATATTTGAGTACGCTGGAAAAATTGTACGGAAAATTGATCAGCGGAAACATCGGGGTACATGATCAGATATTGAAAGAAGTTATAACAGAAGTATCTTCATACGTCTCGACATGGAAACATCAGGTCATTGAATCTTCTAGGACAGGAGCCATATGGGTTAAGGGATACGAACTTATTACAGACCGCACGTGACTTAGTCAGAGCAGAAAGAACGGGTAACTGGCTGCTTCAAACTGTCGTCAGTGAAGAAATGTCTACCCGTATTGGCTGCAGCCGGACACTTCAACTACGTGACATCAGCGTCATTATACTACCAGACCATGTCCGGTTTGAGTAATTCTCATCCTGAAGTATTGCAGTCGTTCCTGGAGGGCGGATTTGTTTCTAGACGGACAGAAAAGTTTGGGCTGGCCTTAGTATGGACCTATCAATAGAGCAGATATTTATGAGGTCGCTGAAGAGTAGAGGTGGGGCTAACTCGCGGTAGTGGCCTTTCTGAACAGCTCCGAACTATATGGACTCTATCTGCCCCGATCATGGCCGAGTTTAACATTGCCATGCAGAAACTGACTAGTCTGCAGTACATTTTTTAGCGACCAACATAGAGATTTATCAGAGACAAGAATGGCTCGGGATCGGATTGATTTTTCCCGCCCTTACTGAATTACGTACAGCAATTTGCTACGGAAAAAATAAATGTTGACAGGTTCGAAGCAGTAGGACAGAATATTCTGACCAAGATGTCAAGCTGCATGGTTTTTAATTATTCCTTCAGCCGAAAAGACAAAACAGGGGACGATGAAATCAATGTCTTCAGTCAAAGTGGGGCCGTGATCGTTCCATTGATCCAGCTGTATTATTCCAAAGAATGATCATAATTGCAAGTTCTGACGAAACAGTAGCCCTGAATGAAATGCTGACTTATGAACTCAGTCCCTATCCACGTGCACTTTTCTGTGGACCTAACATGCCCCTAGAAGCAGATAAACCACCGCTAGCGCAGGCTATAATGGAATACTGTGGTTTTTCGAGTAATGTACTGGATGATAAAACTGACCACTATGTTAAGTTCTTCAGACCAACAGTTGTCTTCGATGGATATGGTGATGCTTCTACGAAAGGGTGTACCCATGAACGGCGAAATCCTAACCAAAGTCCTCAAGTAAAGATAGAGCCACAAACTGTCTTTCATGGGAAGAAAGAGTCCGTTATTTCGAATTTCAAGAATAAAGATCAGCTGGTAAAATTACTTACCTACAGAATCGACAGTACAGATATTACTCAAGTGGAAGGCGACGCTGACTTGACCCTTGTACGAAAAACTGTTGAGTCAGCCAATTCGAGATCCACATCATTGATCGGTGAAGATACCGATTTGTTACTGTTGTTGTTACATTTTTGCGATCTCCGCGATAAAAGAATTTTGTTCCGGTCAGACAAAAGACTGAAGAAGGCTGAACACTTGATTTATGATATAAAGGCCATGAAAGCATGTCTCGGCGAAAATGTCAGCTGTGCGTTACTATTTCTTCATGCACTTACCGGCTGCGACACCGTTTCTCGCATAGCAGTATCGGAAAGAACGGGGCATTCAAGAAACTAGTACGTAGCCCTAATCTCCAGAATATTGCAGCACTTTTTATACGCCCAAAATGTATTTTGGTCGTATATTGTGATCACCCCTGTCTGTCTGTCTGTGTGTGTGTGTGTGTGTGTGTGTCTGTGTGTCTGTTCACATTTTTCTTGTACTCACTCTACAGTCTACAATTCACAATGGATCTTTTTGATTTTTGTTATATGGGTTAATAACATTACAAAGAGGATCCCTATTGATTTTGGTGCTGATCGGACAATTTTTGGTCGAGATATAGTATAAAACTTCAGGGTAACAGTCTTGTACTTATTTTCCAGCCGACATATTGACAATTTGACAGACCTCCCCTTTTTGACGTCACAACCAATCCGAACGCGTGTATTCAATAAACCCGCGAATTGTAGTCTCTGTCACCCAGACTAATTACTATTACATAGATATCAGAAGGACTGGATTGTCGAGTCTAAAATTTAATAAATTATGTCTATCTTGTCACTTCTACAGCTTAAATTTCTTTCTTTTTATATTTCACGAAGGTTTGTGTTATTATATTATCAAAGTACAGTACAGCAACTTTATAACTTATCTTTATCTGCAGATCATCTGCAGATGGTCGGCAGAACATTTGCCGACGAACTGGCGACGGTCGCCAGTTCGTCTGCAGACGGTCGCCAGTTCGTCTGCAGACGGTCGCCAGTTCGTCGCCACTTCGTCGCCAGTTCGTCGCCACTTCGTCGCCACTTCCAGAAAGAAAATCCATCGCTTTCCGTTGTCAAGAAGAGCTGATGTCATAATTTAATGACCATCACGTCACGATTAGGGCTGGCAAAATTTATCGAAATTCCGATTAATCGTCGATTACTTACCTGCCGATTACGATTATCGATCTAAAATTCCATAATCGATTATCATGATTCAATAAATTATATCCAATCAATTTTTTCAAACAACTGTTTACAAGATGGAATGAACAATACTATCACAAAACCTACCAAATAATACCGCTATCGACTTTTAATACGACACAATAACAACTATAGGCCTATAAATAACAACAGTGTAGAGCTCCATCTGCTGGGAGGATATGCTACTTTCATTTTCAAATGTACTGTGTTTACGATACTCGAATGTGGTTATCTCCCTTACTTAAAATAGACATGAAAATTCTACCGATTATTAATCGATTATCGGTCGGTGCACGTCACCGATTATTTGCCGATAATCGATATTAAAATCATAATCGATTCCCAGCCCTAGTCACGATCCAAATCTTCATCTTTTGACGCCAAGAATCATAATTCTTTCATGAGCGAAATTAACAATGCGCTAGGCCTGCGCCACTACTACTAGGCTAAGCCTATTATTTGGAAATACATGTCATCAGAATTTTTATTATGTACACATGCATGGAAAAAACCTTAGTTTTGAGTTGATATGCAGAATGTGCCCAATAAAGGCTTCATCAATCTATTTTTTTCGTCAAAAGATTAAACAACGATAGCCGGCCTATGAGACTGAGAGTGACAAGAGGAGAACAATGGGTGGAGCCTATACTTCAACCCTCCACGGAATGCGTGTTGGGGCACTTGGGATGTAAGCTTGGTCTACAGTAATTTTTTGAAACAATAAAATACTTTATTTTGGTGATCAATAAGGTCTGAGGGTGCATTACTTTGTTCCCGGTAATCAGGCCGTTTATGGTTACAAAAAAGGCTACTGTTGTAAGAGGTACCTGTAGAAAACCTCAAATAGACCTAGTAGGCCCAGTCTTGATCGTGTCCAACCAAAGAACGTAGAAATGTAAAGCCTATAACAGATTATTTAACCATAGAAACTAGGATATCAAGCAGATTCTCAATTCGATGAAAAGAAAGTGTAACAACCCTTTTACCATGGCTTTTCGGGACTAGGCCGACGACCTCGGACTTTATAATAAATTAATTCTCGGGCCACCGGCTCTATTTTTATAATTTTAAATTCAAACTTATCACGGGGGATATATCTAAAATCACGACGCCCAACCCAGCCTAAATCTACAGCGGTCAATATAGCAATGATGCTTAACCAGTTCCGACTGCGCTCATTGACGGATTATTAATATTTATTCTTCTTTTTTTTTTCTCTATTATAATATTAATAGGTAGACATTCATCATTTTGCTGGCACCGCCTATTATTATAAATAACTCTATGAGACCCACCTACTTCGGTATATTTCATCCTCATGCATATGAATGAGTATAAATTATAACCAATAAACGCTTTGTTCTATTTTCATCATCCAATGGTAAAACAACGATGTAGGGATTGACGTTTTGAGAAACCACGCCTACTTCTTCGTAACTGCGTGCCAAGATACATTTGGGCTTAGTTTCGTTTGAAAGCGTCAATCCAAGCACTACTTTTAAGTTCTTTGGGCACCATATTGAAAGGATTATCACTACTAACGTTGTAATGAATCCAGTCTCAGGTTCTGATATCGGAATTTGTTCAGGTGTAATAGTAACTACTAATATTAGGATTTCACGGGCAACCGGTTAGAATTTCACCATCGTTTATCCGGAAACGCTTTTTATGAGTTGACCTACGGTAAAATATCAGAACGAATAGCAAGCTCAGTTTGACAATATTTCTCATTGTATATTTTTTTCACAATTGAAACAATCTCAATAATTAATGCTAAGGTCGATTTGAATGACATTGTGAGGTAAAGCAATGTTCCTTGTTAATCAGGCTGACCAGGGAAATGTCTTTCGTAGACTAGTTACCGATCATTAGAATGCAATTGTGAAAAATATGAAAAGTAATATTTAAAGTTTCTGAACCATTGTTGGTAGAAAAAAAAGAAAGTTGCGTTGTAGACCTACAATACATGTAGCTATATTTAGAAACTAGTCTGTTGTCAAGCAAAGTCTTGACGTCATGATGTACACAAAGATTATAGAAATTTTGACGACGAACTGGCGACGAACTGGCGACGAACTGGCGACCGTCTGCAGACCGTCGCCGACGAACTGGCGACGAACTGGCGACCGTCTGCAGACCGTCGCCGACGAACTGCCGACGAACTGCCGACGAACTGCCGACGAACTGGCGACCGTCTGAGCTTATTTTGCCGACGAACTGCAGACCGTCGCCGGCGACGAAGATAAGTTATAAAGTTGCTGTACTGTATGAAGTGCTTTCGTCAAACAATGTTATTATGACATGTAAAATAGTGAGAATCAATATCTTGACGACAGTCTTATCGACTGACTTTCCAAAGAAAATCTCCGATTAAGTAGGTCAAATTCTGAAATGGATGTCCTACCCTACATTATGTTGGAGGGCCATATTCTCATATCGACAAAATATTTAAATACCGGTAGCCCTAATAAAGGTTTTATCTTACTAGAATTTATTTGATTCGTCCCAATATCAATAGCCTAAATTAGATATCGCTTGTAAACGTTGGCTTTATTAGACCTAAGTTTTATTTAGTTTTAACTTCAGAACACTTGACATCTGCCGACGACCGGCTTGAAATTGTGAATGTATCTTTTATAATAGAAGCAAACCTTTTGTGAAAGTCGTGCATCAATTAATAATTCCTGCGATAAATTTCCTGGTAAACTAGCATGACTTACTGCTAATCGCCATCATGTTATTTCTGTAACGTTTGTTAGATATGGTGACATTAAAATATTTGGCATGTGGGTTATTGGGGACTTAAAGTTGATCTGATCTGATTTTTGTGTTGTAGGATACTTTTTTACCGAGATATATAGTTAAACGTAGAAAAATCTTTAACATATGTATCTGTAGTATGGCTGCCATTTGGGCGTATTTCAATGCATTGCATTGCTATCTTTAATAAACAAGGTCAGTCAAAACAAGAAATCAAGAACCTTGGACTTCGTGCTATCCAGGAATTATACAATAAACCGAACACAAGTTTAAATGTCATTCGATATACTGTCTTATCGAGGAAAATCGCAACGTCCTCATCATTTGTCAAGCCAGACCAGATTCTGAAGCAGCTGCCGAATACCACTGCTATCGTTTATACTGTCAATTGATGCAATGGCTTGGCCATAACATTGATCCATTACAGTGGGGATGGAAGTTATTAGATGGCAATTTAATACCTCATACTATGGATACTCCACCAGTTCCAGAAAAAATTGATTAATATCATCCATTGCAACTGTAAGACGTCATGCGATACAAACAGATGTAGCTGTAAGAAGCATGGGCTGACTTGTACATCAGCATGCGGACCTTGCCAGATTATGAACTGTTCAAATGACGTTTCAAGTCAAGATGATGATGATGATGAAGAGACTTCAAGTGATTAAATACATTTAATTAAATGAGAACACAATATGATATCTTTGTTTTTATTACTTCACCAATAATCATCATTTTGAAGGCCGTAGAATTCAATTCTAGCAACAATGACGTCACTAACGTCATATCATAACGCCATGTCGTAAATGACGTTACGATCAGTCTATGTCCAAATGGACGTCAAATTTGAATTCTACACACCTTAAAACATTGGGTTACATACCAAACACGGCTATGCAAGTCATAAACGTACAGAATTGGAAACAATAGGGCCCGTGACCTTTAACCCCCAGTTCTGACCTTATGCACGAGCCTATTTTGGTAAACTTTTGTATTGTAGCTATTGGTGGTGTATTTGATTGATTCCAGCAGAGAAACAATTTCTATCAATTTGTCCCACCCCCAACCCTATCTTTACTAGCCTATGGACCTTGGTGTTAAAATTGATAAGTTTGGATATGACGACCTTTTTTAATGAATGGTTTTTTAGTTATTGCCCTTGACTTAGTAAACTTGCGTCAAAACTTTTTGTGTGTGCAAAAGAAGCTAGAATTTTTTTAAAGATTTGATGAAACTTGGTATGAGTATTGAAAAAGATAAAATGGTGGTCAAGTTTGAATTTGACTATTTTTCGATTTAACAGATATTGAGTTTTTATACGCCCTTACATGAAATGTAGGGCGTATATTGTTATCAACTTTCTGTCTGTCTTTTTGTCTGTCTGTCTGTCTGTCGTCTGTTCACATTTTCTTGTGCTCACTCTACAGACTACAGTTTTGATTGGATTTTAATAATTTTGGTATGTGAGTTCATGGCATCACAAAGAGGAACTGTATTGATTTTGGTGATGATCGGATAATTTTTAGCGGAGATACCATGTCCGACTTAGCAGGATTTCTCGGAAAAATGAGAGTAACTGTCTTGTGCTCACTCTACAGACTACAGTTTTGATTGGATTTTAATAATCTTTGGTATGTAAGTTCATCGCATCACAAAGGGGAACTGTATTGATTTTGGTGATGATAGGATAATTTTTAGCGAAGATACAGTGTCCGACTTTGCAGGATTTCGGAAAAATGTAACTGTCTTGTGCTCACTCTACAGACTACAGTTTTGATTGGATTTTTAAAATTTTTGATATATGAGTTCATGGCATCACAAAGAGAAACTGTATTGATTTTGGTGATGATGGGATAATTTGTAGCGGAGATACAGTGTCCGACTTAGCGGGATTTTTGCAAATATGAGAGTAACTGTCTTGTGCTCACTCTACAGACAACAGATTTGATGTAACTTGGTATGAGTATTGAAAAAGATAAAATGGTGGTCAAGTTTGAATTTGACTATTTTTCGATTTAACAGATATTGAGTTTTTATATGCCCTTACATGAAATGTAGGGCATATATTGTGATCAACTGTCTGTCTGTCTGTCTGTCTGTCTGTCTGTCTGTCTGTCTGTCACATTTTCTTGTGCTTACTCTACAGACTAGTTTTGATTGCATTTTAATAAGTACTCTACTAAAGTGAATAATTTTAATTCATATTTAGTCTGATTTCATGGTACACAAAATGAATTTGTGCATATATCTGATAAACCTGAACATGAATTTTTGCACATTATCTGATAAACCTGAGGAGGGCGTATCTGCACGCTTTTTTTTTAGTTATTGCTCAATATATTATTTAAATTCAAGGCTGCCAGTGGGCGTATGTATCTTTTTTGTTTAAGGGGGCTGACAACCCTAAACCTATGTACTCAAATATAAAATATATATTTTTATGACATCTCAACTTTGAGAAATAGGGTATGAAAGATGAACGAAAAAAAACGTCATTATTCCCTTAAAATTAGCATATCTACTAGGCTATTTAATATAGAAGGTTGAAATTTTGCACAACGTAAGTCTACATGTATCTCTACAACATTACGTTGGCTTTTTGGAAAATTTTGTTTTGTTTTGAAGATATTGATAGAAATCAAAATTTTGCGTGTGCATTTACGAAAAATTGAATTTTTAAAAAACTATTCATTTTATAAAAAAAAAAGCCAACGTAAAGTTATAGAGGACATCGTAAGCTTTAGCTGAAGCCAAAGTTTGTAAAAATCGGATAAATTGTAAGTGAGATATGCTTTTGGAAAAATGGCAGTTTTTTTCAACATTTTGCAAACACATGTAAACCTTACGTAATTAACAATCATGCTGTTAAAAGATTGTCTTTCATGCTGTAGAAATCTTTAAGCACCTTTTAGGCATTGATATGCACCGATAACCACATAATTGGAGTGCTAAAACAATGGATTAGCACATGTCAAAACACCCCTACCCACCAATCATAAAATTTCTCTGTTTACATGTGACGTAAGGATTTATGGGACATCACATGACTTCTAGATTCCCCCAATACAAATCTGATCGACAAACACAATGTCATCTAACAAACGTAGAAAAGGTTTATATAGCTGATGACGTAGTACTCAAAAATGTCAACTGACAACGTAATTTGTACCTCTACATAGAGGATTACCCCATTGTGTTCTATAAATAGATTATCTTTACGGACCGATATCTGACAAACTACTGAAGCGATTGAGCTAAAAATTTTACTAGATGAGTTTTTTTAATGCCAAATAGAATGGATATCAACTTAATACATTTCTTGATTGAAATACACCTCGAACGATAAGGTTGTCAACCCCCTTAAGTGAATTAGTTATGTCACTATAACTATTTCTAAAAAAAAAGATTTTTTAATTCGAATAAGTGACGTCACTATTTCGTTTAAACTAAATTATTTAAAAAAGTTGTGGGAGTGTGAGTCATAGAACATTGTATATGTATACCAAAAAACAAGATATGTATGAAAGATTCTTGTTTTTATTTGTTGATCTGTTTTCTTTTTCAGTGTGGAAGACCATATACTACATCAAGATGTAATGAATGTGGACAAAATATTGGTGGTGAAGGACATACTTCATTAGCTCAAAATGTCTTGGATTCAGGGTAAGAAAATTTATATCTCCATTGTGAAGTCTGTTTGTGTCACTCTCCTTTCCCCTTGAAATGAAAAGATTTATTTGGAGAAATATAGTTATTTTGTTATATAATAATGTTATATAGTATAGTGGAAAGCCTGGCTATCAGGGCCAGTCAGGCATTCACAATAACGCAATTTTACAAGTTAGCCCAGTCTGCAGAGCCACTCTACATGTGTACAACATACTTTTATTGAACTCAATGGCTTCCGTGAACCAAAACCAAAAAAACTCCTTCAATAAATGCCATTAATGGTCAGCTTGAACTTTTCACGACTAGATACTTCTTGTGTCTCAACCAATGCGACAACATGATATGCCAAAATTGCATTAAAGTACACAAATTGTGCAGCACAATTAATTATCATTGTCTACCATCTGCATTTCTCCTGTTAAAATTATGCACCATTTGCGGCGTTTTTATGGATGACATGAAGATAAAGATTCCATATACACGTGATGTGCATACAAGTGGGAATTGCATATCTGGTTCTTAAGTTCTTTGTGGAAACTATAGAGAGATGGCTTCTTGACATTTTTCATAACATAAACTTAGTGCGAGTGTTTGTTATAACTCAAGGATGAACCCCATTGAAAATGAAACCAGTCAAAAAACATTTAATGAGTTCTTGAATTCTTTGTGGATACAATAGGGAGCTGGTTTATGGATTTTGACAAAATTTGGTTTAAGTGTTTGTAATCACACAAGGTGTGAGTGTTTTTGATAATAAAAGGATGAAACATATTAAAAATCAGAACAACTGAAATATTTACTACAGTAAAACCTCGTTATCTCGAAGTCGGCGGTGCTATAAGAATACTTCGAGATAAACAGTACCTCGAGACAAACGATCATGGGATTTAGCCGCCATCTTGAAAGTGGAGTTATTTCCCTTGTATAAAAATATAACGAGATCGATATGTATCAATGATAATTTTATTTATACTACATGTATTATTCATTATTTAACAATTTATATAACAATAACAATTAATATTAATAATAAAACAATGTTTTTCAATCTTACAAGTTATTTACATTTTTTGGAAAAAAAAACGCGATATCGGTTCTTCGTGAATATCATCTTCTTCGTCTTCTTCGGGTTCGGGTTCCTGAATACTTCTACTGTCCATGATTTCCTGCACAATAACGTCAGCTGTGATTTCTGCTGTGGTGGCTAAATTATCATCAATCGCAGCATACTCTTCTAATGTAACTGACGTACACACTCTGGATCGAATAAAAGAGAGGGGGACGTCTTCGTCGGAATCTTCTGTTTCTTCTGGTACTACAACGCCATTGGAAAAACCGGCATTACGGTAACAATTTGCAATCGGGAATTA
>JAUJPP010000002.1:4916231-4931373 GCA_030562195.1 Nipponacmea schrenckii
TCGCATTTTAGTCTCTATACCCCATGTTGCATAAATTTGTTGACGCATTAATTTCTAGCCTTACAGTATATCGTATACCCAAAACAACAGTCAATTAGAATAAGAGTAGCTAATGCTGTCCTGGCAAAATGTCCATTA
The DNA here is from genome assembly GCA_030562195.1 of Nipponacmea schrenckii. Lineage (NCBI taxonomy): Eukaryota > Metazoa > Mollusca > Gastropoda > Lottiidae > Nipponacmea > Nipponacmea schrenckii. The sequence continues at coordinate 4,916,370 of JAUJPP010000002.1, forward strand.
TTGCACACTCTATGGTGTTGCCAGTCTTCAAAATCCCAATTAGGTATAAAAAAGCAGGATGTAAACATTGATTTCATCTCTTTATTCTTATAGGTATTTCAGCATGCACTGAGGGAAGTAATATGACAATGCTAACAGTAGAAAGATCGTTAACATAACTAGCATGTAACAAATTGGGTCTCACTTTAATGCACCAAATGCTTAAGACATACTTTCAACCTCTCCACCTGAGAAAAGTACCTCTACAAACATCCCTTGATCTGCTACAATCTCTACTTTCTCAACTTACCTGCTGATCTCTTTTGGCTGATAAATATAGAGACATATGAGTCAACAATCTTACAATAGAACACATAACTGGTGATAATGATCGTTCTGGTGTTGAAATATTAGATCTTTGATCAGCAGAACCTAATATATGACCTGTCTTTGTACTATCTGTAGTTCTATAAAAAACAAGAACAAAAAAAGTGAAGGCCATTGTAATACCCCCACATTTGTTACGCAGCTAATTTTGTATTGGAGGTTGACAAGAGTTGTCGATAAGAAAAATTAGTTTTCTGATTCTCAATAGGGTTAATCCCTGGGTGATTACAAAGAATCAATTTCATCAAAATTCATCAAGAGTGTCCACAATAATTGAATGTGTTTTCAAGAACTAAGGCAATAAATAATTCATAAATATTTCAATTGGTCTGATTTTCATCCTTGAAGGATTACAAAAACTCAAAATCTGTCATGAAACCAGCGCTCTATCATTTCCAGAATAATTGAAACAAGGCCAATAACTCAATAGTAAATATTTCAGTTGTTCTGATTTTTAATATGTTTCATCCTTTTATTATCAAAAACACTCACACCTTGTGTGATTACAAACACTTAAACCAAATTTTGTCAAAATCCATAAACCAGCTCCCTTTTGTATCCACAAAGAATTCAAGAACTCATTAAATGTTTTTTGACTGGTTTCATTTTCAATGGGGTTCATCCTTGAGTTATAACAAACACTCACACTAAGTTTGTTAAGAAAAATGTCAAGAAGCCATCTCTCTATAGTTTCCACAAAGAATTTAAGAACAAGGGAAATATCAATAGTAAATATTTTCAAGTGTACACTCAGTTTCATCAAAATCAATTAAGAAACCACCTCTCTGTTGTGTCCAAGGTTCATCCTTAGGTGATTATAAACACTCACACAAAATCAAAATCTATCACGTAACCAGCCCTCTATGTGTCCACAACATTAGCAGTCGGACAGACGGATGCCTTTTCACACAGATATGTTCCAAATTTGACTTATTTTCTGGGGCTATTCCAGATATGCAATTCCCACTTGTATGCACATCACGTGTATATGGAATCTTTATCTTCACGTCATCCATAAAAACGCCGCAAATGGTGCATAATTTTAACAGGAGAAATGCAGATGGTAGACATTGATAATTAATTGTGCTGCACAATTTGTGTACTTTAATGCAATTTTGGCAAATCATGTTGTCGCATTGGTTGAGACAAAAGAAGTATCTAGTCGTGAAAAGTTCAAATTTATGTGAATGCCTGACTGGCCCTGATAGCCAGGCTTTCCAGTATAATCTATGACATTATTATATAACAAAATAACTATATTTCTCCAAATAAATCTTTTCATTTCAAGGGGAAAGGAGAGTGACAAAAACAGACTTCACAAAATTTTCTTACCCTGAATCCAAGACATTTTGAGCTAATGAAGTATGTCCTTCACCACCAATATTTTGTCCACATTCATTACATCTTGATGTAGTATATGGTCTTCCACACTGAAAAAGAGAACAGATCAACAAATAAAAATAGCGATGGCCCATCGTAATACTCACACCATTGGCAGCCTTAGTTATTCGGGTAGTGGACAAGGGGTATCAGTAAATGCAATATTTTAAATGTAACATTTTCATAATTTGTTGAAGTTTAAATGTGATGGAATGGCCCATAAGTCAATAGATATAACTTACTCAACTACTCTCATTATTTCAAAGACCCCAATTTTCTTTCAAGGGAAGCTACTCAAATTGAATACACAATAATTGCAAACCACAATATCATACAAAGAAAATAACATTCACAAAAAATTGAGCAAGGGCCATAAGGCACAATCTTTAGTGAAAGTATTCTTTGTGTGGCTTATCAAAGGCTCATAACTACTAAGTTTCATCAAATTTCATGAAGAAACCAGCCCTCTCTGTCTTGTAAACACTAAATTTAACACGTTTTAGAGAACAATAACTCTATTAGATATGTTCGATTAGCCTGGCTTTAAAAAGGGGTTCATCCTTAGGATGTCACAAATACACCAACTTTCATCAAAACACATCAAGAACACAACTTCCTAACGTATTCACAAGAAATTTCTGGATAAAGTCAATAACTCAAAGTAAATATTTTTCGGTAAGCTGAATTTGCAATTGGTTTCTTCTTTGGGTAATTCAAAGGCTCAAATCATGCTTTGTCAAAATCTATCAAGAAACCAGATCTCTATCAAGTCTACAAAGAATCAGAGGCTGATAAAGTGAACATGTTTTAAAGAACAAGGGCAATAACTCAATAAATATTTTTTGATTAGTCTGATTTTCAATAGGGTCTATCCTCGAGTTATAACAAACACTCACATCAAGTTTCATCAAATTCCATCAAGAACCCGGCTCCCTATCGTGTTCACAAGGAATTTTAGGACAAGGGCAATAACTCATCGTAAATAATTTTTGATTGGTTTCATTTTCGATAGGCTTCATCCTTGGGTAATTACAAAGACTCATTCCAAGTTTCATTAAAATCCATCAAGAAATGTGGTCTCTATCGTGTTCACAACAATTGTGGACAGGCAGACGGACAGACAGACAGACAGACAGACAGGCGGGCAGAAGGCTTCATCCTTGGATGATTACAAACACACACACCGAAATTGGTCAAAATCCATCCAGAAACCATCTCTCTATCATGTCCCCTCACATTTTTGAACACAAAATGAATGTGTTTTCAAGAACAAGGGCAATAACTCATCAATTTATTTTTCGATTTGTCTGATTTTCAATAGGCTTCATCCTTAAGTAATAACAAGCAATCCCACCAAATTTCATCAAAATCCATCAAGAAACACACTCTTAATCGTGTTCACAACAAACAACTCATTGAATATTGTTCGATTGGTCTGATTTTCAAACTACAGTTTTGATTGGAATTTAATAATTTTTAGTATGTGAGTTCATGGCATCACAAAAAGGAACTGTATTGATTTTGGTGATGATCGCATAATTTTTAGCAGAAATACAGTGTCCAACTTAGCGGAATTGAGAATAGTTTTCTTGTGCTCAATCTACAAACTACAGTTTTGATTGCATTTTAATAAGTACTCTTCTTAAGTGACAATTTTGATTCATATTTAGTCTGATTTCATGGTACAACTATGAGTTTTTGTACATTATCTGATAAAACGGAACATGAATTTTGATAAGACTGAGGAGGGCGTATCTGGACGCTTTGCGTGCCTATGTTATCTTTTTCAATACTCATACCAAGTTTCATCAAATCTTTAAAAAAATTCTAGCTTCTTTTGCACACACAAAAAGTTTTGACGCAAGTTTACTAAGTCAAGGGCAATAACTAAAAAAACATTCATTAAAAAAGGTCGTCATATCCAAACTTGACTACTGTCTTATAAATTTTAACACCAAGGTCCATAATAATCCTTTGAAACCTTGTGTCAGTTATGATGTTATTGGAAAGCTGTTCGTCTACATAAAAAGCGATTTTTACCGAACTTGTCAGTAAAACGCAGAATAGGTCGAAAAAGGCTATATTAAACATATGGTTTTCCAATGAAAATTGATATTTTGACTGGTGGAAACGACTTCCAAAATCGCGTCAGATGTACTCTCTGGGTTTCCTAGTTTGTAAAATTCTCATAAAAAGTTTCATCAAAATCCATTGAAAATTGTAGCCTCTATTGCACCAACAATAAAATTTTGACCCACTTTTACAAAGTCAATGGCAATTACTCAAAAAAAAGTTCATAAAAAAAATCGTCAAATTTGAACTTGACTGCCGTCTTATTAATTTCAATACCCATACCAAGTTTGATCAAAATCCATTTAAAATTGTAGCTTCTATTACATCAACAATAAATGTTGACGTGATGTAACTAAGTCAAGGGCAATAACTCGAAAACTGTTCATCGAAAAATTGTCAAATTTGAATTTGACCGTTGTCTTATCAATTTCAATGTTCACACCATGTTTGATTAAAATCCATTGAAAATTGAAGCTTCTATTCTTCTTCTATTTTTCTAGATAAAAATCTGATCTAGATTGAACTATATTAACTGCAAATATAAGATTTCACTGATCATACCGATTTTTATACCAAAATTATCTAAAATTTAACTGTTTGATACTGTTAAGTAATAACAAAAAAAATGTTTATCACAAGAAATGCTGACTGAAAGATATACTGATCAACAAAAAATACATGCTTTAGAAAATATATCAATATGTTTCATTGTGGGACTTTGCTACTGCAAAGTCCCAGTTTGTTTTCGGTTTGTCAATTCTTTCCAACAAGATAGCAGTTAAAAAATTTCGAAATTCGGAAATTCATAGCATACATTTTTTTGCCGTATTTTGCACATTTTTGCAACTTTGCTATTTTAAGACCGATTAATCTGAAAATTTGGGTGCCTTCAAGTGTCACGAATATAAAAACATTGGCAGAGTCAAAAATTTTGCTTCATTTCTGGTTTCAACGTAAAAAGGGTTTAAACTTGTGGTTGACCTACTTGTGCTGTAATTGATGTATCGCAACAAAATTTATGTCAATCTTAATTAAATTAGAAGACAAAAAAACGAAGAAGAAAAAATCCGAACCGAAAGTGAAACTTTGGCCGCCATCTTGAAATGTTACTTTTTCGTAAAAGTAAAAATGGGGCCTCAGGGTTTTGTCTAATTTCTGCGATAATTTCATTTCTGGAATCCTCAGTCGATTGCGAAAAAAACATTGCGAGCCGATTTTTGAATTTCGCTTTTGCATTTTTGTAACATCCGGTTGAATTTTTTCGAAGTTTGGGGGCTTATTTCTTGTGACCTTGACCTTTGGTGACAGTGACCTTTAGTAGGTCAAAGGTCATTGACCTTGGTTATCAGTTGATACTTTGAACTTTGACCTCTGACGTCTACTTCCGGTTTTATAGCTGCCCGAAAACAGCAAAATTCGCAACTTTGGGCTGCTCTAGAGCGTGACCTAATTAATTTAGAGTGTTAATTTTTTCAGATTCTTAGAATGTTTTTTGTCCTCTTTCCAGCGATATATAACAAAAGTTTGTAAAATTTAAATTGAAGCTTTTGATTTTTGAAAATAAGAAGTACATTTTGCCGTGTTTACGTTTTTTTGACATGTCTGTGTGTATATTGTGTGATCTATTGGATGTACAGACTTCAAATTTGTACCGTTCATATACATTTTAAATGTGATTGGTTTCAGGCTAAAAATAATGAAATGGGCGCGGCACATCCAGGTAAATTTTCAATTTACTTTTATATCGGTCAGCGAATTGCGTCTGTCGGAAATAGCGTTTTAAAAATAAGTACTTTGCACACAGATACCTCATTGCTTTGGCCAGTTCATCCCAGAAAATCATTTTTGCAACATCCGGTTGAATTTTTTCGAAGTTTGGGGGCTTATTTCTTGTGACCTTGACCTTTGGTGACAGTGACCTTTAGTAGGTCAAAGGTCATTGACCTTGGTTATCAGTTGATACTTTGAACTTTGACCTCTGACGTCTACTTCCGGTTTTATAGCTGCCCGAAAACAGCAAAATTCGCAACTTTGGGCTGCTCTAGAGCGTGACCTAATTAATTTAGAGTGTTAATTTTTTCAGATTCTTAGAATGTTTTTTGTCCTCTTTCCAGCGATATATAACAAAAGTTTGTAAAATTTAAATTGAAGCTTTTGATTTTTGAAAATAAGAAGTACATTTTGCCGTGTTTACGTTTTTTTGACATGTCTGTGTGTATATTGTGTGATCTATTGGATGTACAGACTTCAAATTTGTACCGTTCATATACATTTTAAATGTGATTGGTTTCAGGCTAAAAATAATGAAATGGGCGCGGCACATCCAGGTAAATTTTCAATTTACTTTTATATCGGTCAGCGAATTGCGTCTGTCGGAAATAGCGTTTTAAAAATAAGTACTTTGCACACAGATACCTCATTGCTTTGGCCAGTTCATCCCAGAAAATCAGATGATTCGGCCTGTTTGTTGCAATTTCTCGACAATAGCAAACCCGTTGATTTTTTTCGAATTTTGTAAGCTTATTTCTAGTGACCTTGACCTTTGGTGACTTTGACCTTTAGTAGGTCAAATTTCATTGACCTTGTTTAACAGTAAATACTTTGACATTTGACCTCCGACGTCCACTTCCACTTTATAGCTGCCTGAAAACAGCAAAATTCACAACTTTGGACTGCTCTAGTGCGTAACCTAATTAATTTAGAGGGTTATTTTTTTAAGATTCTTAAGGCGCTTTTTGTCCACTTTCCAGCGATGTATAACCAAAGTTTTTAAAATGAAAATTTAATTTTTGCTCTTTCAGTACATTTAGTACCTTTTACTTTTTTGAAATGTATTTGTGCATATCTTGTGATCTATTAGATGTACAAGCTTCAAATTTGTACCGTGAATATATATTTTGAATGTTATTAGATTTACACACAAAAAAATTAGATGGGCGTGGCGAATCCGGGTAAACTTTTAATTTAGCATTTATATAGGTCAGCGAATTGCGTCAGTAGGAAATAACGTTTTTCCAAAAAACTTTTTGCACACGGATACCTCTTTGCTTTAGCCATATGCTCCCAGAAAATCAGCTGTTTCGGCCTGTCTGTTGCGATTTTGCGAAATTTGCAAAGACCCACTCTGTGCCACAAGTGGCTCTAGTTTTCCTTGTTAAGGCATAAAGTGAAAGATAAGGAATACTTTTAGTTATTCTAAGATGAGAGATAAGTTGGCACCCAATCTAATTTACTGACATACAATCTATTTTTTTATGTAAGAATAATTTGGCAGTATAATAACAATCAAAGTAAATATTCAACCAACTGTTGTACTCTTTGTTCAAATGTTTTTGGATGATAATAAACAATGATTGAAATCAATCAAGAATTGCGCCTTATAGAATGTTTACAGTTCAAAATATCTTGCATCTCCAAAAACTTGAAATTTTGATTTTCGATGGGGATATTAGCCAATAACAGATATTTCTTAAATTTCCAATTAGAGGATCATACACATATTCGCTCTATTTCATGTATGGTCGAATAACAAGAGTAAAGAGGTTTGTACTCGAGTCTTACAGATTATCTAAGGATATTAATAAATATAACTTTTACTTACATCTCCAATAACATAAGGATGTCCATTTGGGCAGCCTGAAATAATACATACATGAGTTTAGGTAACTAAATTATACTGTCATCCAAACATACCAGGTCAGTCAACCTAAATATAAACCCATGCAGCAGATAAATGCTGTGTGAATCATAATGATTAATCGGTCAAGATCATTTCAAAACTCTTACTATGTTCATTGGTAGTAATCAAAAACATTTTGTATTTTAGTCCTCCCTGATGATGCTCTAATTTATTAAAGGGTTTTCTCATTAAGTAAAGCCAAAGTAAGCTTACTAATTGATTAATTGGGGTTTTTAATGAATAATCCATGTATTCTCAAGTTCAAAAGACCTATGTGGACATGCTTTTGGAATCTATTTGACTCTGATCTGCTTTGAAACGCTAAATTTAGACTCCATGTTTGTTCATGTGACCAAATGACGTCATATGAATGAAGGTGTATAAGAATTGATTTTTTGTATTTTATTATTAGTGAGTATCCTGTCAACAGAATCAAGTTTATCATTTTAAACTGTGATCACCATTATCTTCTTTGTGAATGGTTTTAATGTTACCTTATTATTATAAGGTTTATTGTGCACAATATGGGCTTATTTTTTTGTGAGAATTACTGTTTTTAGTGATCAAGATTAATATCCATGAGAACTAAATATACCAATTCATTGAATAAAAAACAGAAACAGAATCCATCAATAAATTTAATGTTAAATAAAATACAGGTACTAAATAAATGAAAATCATCTGTGAATCAAAAAAACAAAACAACCTAAATTGGACAGACATTGTATTCCGCAGCCTAAACAGTCATTTCAGTCCAATGCTGAAAAATGTTCTCAAAAACTGGAAAGTATATTTAACTTTGCATTGCTAAATCCCAACCAACAAAATGAAAAAGATATTTCAAAATTTGTTACCAGTAGAATTAGCATGAGATTGATATGATCAGACAGGCACTGTGAGGTCCATATATTTTACACAATAACTTGCCAGGCAAAGTAATATCAACCAGTGGCAGCATTGAATTTGAATAATTAATTGGGCAATAACTCAAAAAATGGTCATCGAAAATTTTTGGTTTCACTAAAAGCAACTGAAAACTGCAGCTTCTATTGCACGAACAATACAATTTTGACGCAAGTCAATGGCAACAACTTAAAGACTGTTCATTTAAAAAATCGTAAAATTCAATCTTTACTGCCTTCTTATAAATAATGCGAATGTTCACACCAAGTTTCAACAAAATCCATTGAAAATTATAGCTTCTATTGCACCATCAATAAAAATTGATGCGATATTATTAAGTAATAAGCAATAACTCAAAAAATGTTCATTAAAATTGTCAAATTCGAACTAGACTGCCGCCTTCTCAATTCCAATGCTCAAACTAAGTTTCATCTAGTTAAAATTACAGCTTCTACTGCACCCACAATACCATTTTGACATAATTTTACAAGGGAAATAACCCCAAACTATACATTGAAAAAGCAGTTTTATCTATTCCAATAATCAAACCAAGTTTAATCAAAATCCATTAAAATTTTAGTTTCCATTGTACCCACAATATTCCAATATGCACAATAAGTTTCATGAAATTCCATTGAAAATTGCAACATATTCTTGTGGGCGTATAAAAAAAACAATAATGACTATCACGAAAAAAAAATAGTGATGGCCCATCGTAATACGCCCACCATTGGCAGCCTTAGTTATTCGGGCGGTGGACAAGAGGTATCAGTAAATGCAATATTTTAAATGTCACATTTGCATATTGCACAGATAATATTTTTTGATTAGTCTGATTTTCAATATAGTCTATCCTCGAGTTATAACAAACACTCACACCAAGTTTCATCAAATTCCATCAAGAACCTGGCTCCCTATCGTGTTCACAAGGAATTTTAGGACAAGGGCAATAACTCATTAGTAAATATTTTTTGATTGGTTTCATTTTCGATAGGCTTCATCCTTGGGTCATTACAAAGACTCATTCCAAGTTTCATTAAAATCCATCAAGGAATGTGGTCTCTATCGTGTTCACAACAATTGTGAGAGGCTGATAAAGTGAACACATTTTTAAGAACAAGGACAATAACTCATTCAATATTTTTTGATTGCTCTGATTTTTAATAGGGTCTATCCTTGAGTTATAACAAATACTCACACCAATTTTCATCAAATTTTATCAAGAACCTGGCTCCCTATCGTGTTCACAAGAAATTTTAGGACAAGGGCAATAACTCATAGTAAATATTTTTCGATTGGTTTTATTTTCAATAGGTTTTATCCTTGGGTTATAACAAACACTCACAAACATTAATGTGTGGGCGTTATAAGTAATGAAGTCAAGAACTAAAACAATTTTTTTAATGTCCAAAAGATATTTTTATGTCTAAAAAATATTTGCTCACAATAGAAATTTCAAAACTATTAATGCAAATGTCACATTTAATTACTGGTGTGATGAACATGACAACTGAAGAATACCTTAATAAATAATTAAAAGTTTAATTATTATCTTACGGTAAACAGTAGATGTTGATTCTGTCTGTTTCAATACAGATAACAGTGTATTCAAACTTTGTCGATCTTCTTCAGGCATTGTAGGTAGAAAGGAATCCTACAAAAAAGAAAATTTAAAAGTAATTTTTTATAGACAGCTTTTAAAAAAATTTTTTTTTTCAAAGTATGTAAATTCATAAATTTCTGCTCCAAATAAAAAGCCCTACCCTCCACATGACAGAGTAAATATTAATAACAATTACATTATAGATCTACCTAAACATGAAATATAACGTTAGAAATTGTGTCTAACATTAAATTTAGTAGTCCAAAAAATATCATTATGCCTCAGTACTGATTAAATTTAAAATAATTCCAATGGACATGTTGAAAGAAAGATCCTGAAAATAGATCTTTCCAGTTTATACATGTACATATGTACTTGTGTACTTTTAAACAAATTATACATTGAAATACTACATAATTTTGTGGTCATGTACTTGATCACTGGAAAAAAGATATTTCCATTTAATACACATGTACTTGTGAATTTTAAACAAATTGTACATTGAAATATTGTACATTGTTTGCAGTTATGTACTTGGTAGCCAGAAAAAAAGATCTGTCTATTTTATACACATGTACTTGTGTAGTTAAAACAAATTGCATGTTGAAATATTGTATATTTTTTCTGTTATATACTTGGTGGCCAGAAAAAAAGATCTGTCTATTTTATACTAATGTATTTGTGTATTTTATATGAGGTTCTATAAATATATGACTTTCATTATCTGGATATATAAGGTTCTACGGATATATGACTTTCATTATCTGTATATATGAGGTTCTATAAAAAAAATATGAATTTGATTATTACCTTGATAGTCTAAAAATATATAACTATTTTTCTTACCTTCATGGTTGTTGTGTTAAAGGCTAAATTAACTAATGGTTGTAGAATTGTATTTTCTGGAGTTGATTTTAATACTAATAACCAATGACACAATAAACATTCTAAATTCTTAGTTTCAACTAAGCTGGTACATCTTACACTGAATAATGGACTAGAACCTTGTTCTGATGACAATATTGTTAGTGCTAGTTCCTATGAAATAAAACATTTATATGAATTTGACATAAAACACACATTTAACACATAGATCATTTGAGTTTATCTGTATCATATCTATTTTTGGTACTTCAGTTATACTGCACTAACATGCAAAGTGCAAGGAATACCTGATTGAGAAATGACGAAGATTCAGATAATCTGCAGAATAGCAAGTAAGCATGTAAATCAATAAGTCACAATGATTTTTTTAAACATATATTTCATGAGTTTAAAATTTAAAATACATGTGCCAGCTCTCAATTCACAAGCATATAACAATCAATAGTTTTGTGCTCTTTGAATATGCAAACCAGTGAAAACTTTGTGAAATGGTTGGTTTGTCTTCTATAATGTTGTTCATTTTCTTAAACAGTGGACCCAATGCATCTTCATTATGGGAGGTTATTGAACATTTTTATGACACACAGCAAAAGTTTCAAAAACAAGTAATGTCAGAGTCAACTTCTGTCTAGCAATAAGCTGCTAATCCAGCTTGGTATTTTTTTTTTAACAAAATCATGATGAAAAAAAAAACATGACTGGGGCTTCCAAAGGTCAACAGTGACTGACAGCGGTGTTGACTTACAGGCCTACATATATAATGCTTACTTTCAAGTCTGTATTTTTCTTCATATTCTTCTCTATAAATGGCTGCAGTTTCTGTAACATCTGTGTTAATACAAACATTAAAATAACTAATATTAAATTCTTTTGAATTTTTTATTGTGCTAATGAACAAAATCCAATTTTCTGTCAAGAAATCAACCAGATTTGTGCTCTTTAATGTTAGCAAGATAAAAAAAAGGTCTAAAAACATTACCTGACTTTGAAATGTTGGTACTTTACTTAAAAGAGCCATTACAAACATGATTTCCCAGTCAGCTTTCCCCTTCAAAGGAAAATTTTAAAAGGGTACAATTTTTAACCAACAAACACTCCAATCAAACTGAATCATATCATCAGTCTCTAATGGTATGGTCATTTATTGGGTGTATACAATTAGAGACATTCAGAACAAGTTATTGGAGTTATTCTGCATCACAAAATTTACCAAGAATGCTTTCTTCAAGAAATTGCAATACAATATTAATTCAAATGTTACCTTTAACTCATTGAGTTGTTTAACTTTGGATCCCATATCAACTAATGATAACTGTTTTCTAATATTTAGATAGTTTTTACCATATATTATAAATCTGTCTTGAACTAAGGGCTAAAAAAATGTATCAAATAATCAATTAGTTAGGCATTTTGTTTCTGTGATTATCACTTTATTTCAATACATCTAAAATACCACCCTGTTAACATCAACTGATAATTTAAGTGTAATTTTAATAAGTCAAGGGCAATAACTCAGAAATCGTTCATGTAAAAATGGTCAAATTCCGTCAAATTTGAATTTGACTGCTGTCTAATCAGTTCAAATGCTCACACCAAGTTTCAGCAAATCTATTGAAAATTGTAGCTCCTATTGCACCCACAATAAAATTTTGACGTCATTTTCAGGAATCCCAGTGAACCCCCCAAAAAATAGCTGAATTTTTTTCAATGAGAAATCCTACAGTTTACCGTTATATTAAAATACTATCAAATTGAATGAGAACGACAGGATCGATAATTCATCTTGTGCAGGAAATAACAGTTAATTGTTTTTTGTTATATATATAATGTACTGTAATTCATTATTAAAATAATTTTTACAAAGATTATTCATACAAGTTTATAAAATGCACTGAAAACCCTTAGCCATTCCAAGAATTTCTCACTCCTGAATCCAATCCCGACACTGTTCCGCTATCTCTTTTATGTAGAATGTTTATATTTCATGACATGTTGAAATTATCGCTAGGCCTATACTACAAGCACTACAACAATTTCAATATTTCCCTACAATTTCCACTGCTTTCAACAAAGTTAAATTTTATGTCAATTCTACCTGGGCTAGTATCTTTTAGGATTTAATGGTGCATGCAATTGTTAACTGTGACAAAACCAAAATACGTATATCAACAAGAAATAGCACAACTGAAGGCAGGTGACTGCTTGAATTTTTTAACATCAATAAATTATGGCTCAGTTTCTCAAAGTAGTAACTGTTAATATTTAGTTTCAAATTATTCTTCTTTTTTTTTTATTTTCTTTACTTTTACTTTTTGTACACAGGATGTAGACTCTTCAGTAGAGAGTCTGTTTTAAGCTTCAGTGTAAAATAAAAACGTTTAACAATAACATGAGTTTTCATTAGAATAGAGAGTGTGGTAAATAGTTTTAATGAAAGTTAAAAGGAATTTTCCCAGGTTCTTGAAACTTGTAAAATACATTGTAATTACTACATTCAATAGTATAAAACAGAGAAAAAAAAACCAACCTCTTTAGTTTCAAAACCAATCCATTTGAATTGATCATCCCCCATGAGTGTGGTATAAATATCTGTTCCATAGATTCGACAGATCTGCTTTATTAAGTATTTTCTATAAAACAATGATGAAAGTTATTTCTTTCAAAATAAAAAGTGAAAATTGGTATATCGAACCTTAAAAATGAAAACAAAACTTTATCTGTTTGAAATTTACTTTTTTAGAGATTAAACATGAGATGTTTTTAGTTTAAAATTTCTGGGAGGGATGTGTGTTTCTTTCCATTGGCAACACCAATTTTAGAAACATTTATAATCGGAAATTGACTTGATCTTACAAGATTTTATATATTGATCAACACCAATTTTAGAATCAGGAGTTCTGTCTGGCAATTATCAGAAATTGATTTGATCTGATTTGTTATAATATGTGGTGTAACATGGTGTGTGTGATTCTTGTAGTTCCCATTATGTCAATAATCACATTCACATCGTGCAATTGGTAAGAAAATGAAACTAATTTGAATGAGGGTGCTTTGTCTTGCAAAGATAATCCAGTTTGATATTATATATCCTGTTGACCCTTCATAAAATTTTTTTTTGAAGATCTCAGCTATTCCCTACAAACCACCAGACAAACAATCAACAAAGTTTCGACCAATGCGTCTATAAGGATATTAAAGAATTTCTTACTTTGGCCACATCCAGTCAGATTGAATGTTCAAAATATTTTCAGCTGCTTTGAATAGTCTCTTCATATCCCCTTTTGGCCTATTCTTTGTTTTGCAACACATGTTAAGGTACTTTGCAATGATATCCAAACCAAATCGGCATGTTGAAATATGGTTTAACTTCTCAATTACTTCACAGTCATCCAGTATGTATAACACAGCTCTATCTAAATACCGAGTAGCTGTCTGTATTTCATCATTATGCTGGTCAACAGAATCTAAACTCCTTTCATATAACATATCCTGTAATAATTTCAAAGATATCAATAAGTTATTTGAAAAGATGTTCATTAAATGCATGTATGGATATTAAAGGGTTAATAGCCGTTAAAAGAAACATAAAATTTTAATTTCACTCAAACTTGACAAATAACAGTATATATCCACCAGTGGACTTACCTGGCGTCATCACTATACATCAAAATTCCTTTATAATTCAATAAATTCACAAAATTAAGAACCGGTTGTTAATAATAAAACACTTAATGGATGTATTCTAATTGTAATTATAATGGAAAGTAACTCTAACATATAGATTTCCTGCAAGGATGTTTTAGCGCTGATTTAAACAACATACATCAGTCTAAGTAATTACTCTGTTATAAAAATAAACCGTTATTGGCAATGATGACATTATATCTGTATAGGAGAATGACTATCAAACATGTACATATCAATATTCTGACAAGTGTCATGCATCGCTGACATTAACCAGCATTCTGATTTAGAACAAAAAATTAAATGAAACTGACCTCAAAGCATTGACAAACAAGGGAACAAAATTCAACAAAAAGTTGTTTCTTTTGTACGTCTGCCTCTTGTGCTATTATATTTTGAGCAAATTCAAAATAGTTCTGGAGGTAAGTTTT
>JAUJPP010000002.1:4931873-5002126 GCA_030562195.1 Nipponacmea schrenckii
CTCATATTAAGTTTCATCTAAATCCGTCAAGAATTACACCGTGTAGAGTGTTTACGAGCAATTGTGGACGGACTGATGTGGGTGACGACAATATACGCCCCCCATTTCATGTGGGCGTATAAAAAGTACCTTGCACACAGATACCTCATTGCTTTGGCCAGTTTATCCCAGAAAATCAGATGTTTCGGCCTGTGTTTTGCGATTTGCAACGTTAGCAAAGTCCCACTCTGTGCCACAAGTGGCTCTAGTTACGTATTTCGACTTTGGCGAAAAAACGTATTGAAATCTATTTTATTTTATTTTATTTTTTTTTTTTTTTTTTTTTGCGATTCTCGGATGAGTTTGCAGACAAACTGGCAAAAGGTACAGAAATTCTAAATCTACAGTTGATCTTAGAATGATTTCAATTGTCAAATAAAGCAAAACCGGAAGTGAGAACCAGAAGTTGAGGTTTTTTTGCTTTAGCAAGTTTATTTTCAGTTCGATTTCGACCGGATTTTCAGATTTGAAAAGTTCAATGTATTTGTAAACTAACAATTATAGGTTTTTATGCAATTCGGTTAAATCTTTTACCCACGATTTGCAATTCAATATTCAAGGGTCATCGGCAAAAATTTCAGACTGTGATTTCTCATTTAATATAGATTGTAAAATTTTGAAACTTTAGCAGTTGATAGGCGATATGATTATGAATATTGAAAAATTTCGGTTTAGCCTCAAATGACGTAATTACGTAACTTCCGGTCTATAACAGCTAGGTGAAAAGTGAAAGCTGTTTTATAAATAACTTGTCGATAGTAATCGATTTGACCTAAAAATTAGGTCAAGCTTCCATATCTGCCGCCATTTTGAATTTTTGTTACAGTTCTTAAAGCCGAAATTCAGACACTACTGATAGACTGATTTCCATTCCATGAAATTTAGCACATAGATACATTGGATCATTATCTACCTTTTCATGGAGACCCGATTTTTAAATTTCGTATTATATTTCGAATAATTCAAATTTTGATTTTTTCAAAATTAGGTCACTATTACGGTTACGAAAGGTGTGACCCACTTAATCTATGACCTTGAAAATTAAGTCAAATACATGTAATATTCAATATATTGTCTACGAGGAGATATTTTTTGATTTGGCATACTTAAAAAATTCATAGAGATAAGTGTACTTAAATACAGCAAAAATTGTTAATTTTCATATATTCACCATCTTTAACAGTTTCGGAAGAAGTGACCTAATTATTTTATGACTTTGAAAACTAGGTCAAATGATATTCAATATATTTTCTAGATGTAGGTCATTGCAAATTTAGCCTACATAATATTTTAAGGCTCTCGAAATACTTTCATAATTGTAAACAATTCTAGTTTTTACTTGTTACGGCATAAAATGAAAGATAAGGATTACTTTAGTTATTCTAAGATGAGAGATAAGTTGGCACCCAATCTAATTTACTGATATACAATCAATTTTTTATGTAAGAATAATTTGGCAGTATAAATAATAACAATCAAAGTAAATATTCAACCAAATGTTGTACACTTTATTCAAACGTTTTTGGATGATAATAAACAATGGACTGTAGTTGAGATCAATCAAGAATTCCAAGAACTTGAATTTTTGATTTTAGATGCGAGATATTAGCCAATAACAGATATTTCTTAAATTTTCAATTACAATTTCGCTCAATTTCAACAGGGTTTTTCCATGGGTGAAAATAAACACCAGGTTTTTTGTCAAACTCCAGAAGAATTGTGTTTTCTATTTTGTGTATGAGCTATGTATGGTTCAATAATAAGAGCAAAGAGGTTTGTACTCGAGTCTTACAGACTATCTAAGGATAAAAATAAATATGACTTTTAAATATTGATCATTATAATTATACCATAGAATTATCATTCTACTGAGCCTACTATTATTTTACTTTGTTTAAAACAAGTAATACATCTAAATATTGATCATTATATTTATATCTTAGAATTACCATTCTATTGAGCCTACTACTATTTTACTTTGTTTAAAACAAGTAATACATCTAAATATTGATCATTATATTTATATCTTAGAATTACCATTCTATTGAACCTACTACTATTTTACTTTGTTTAAAACAAGTAATACATCTAAATATTAATCACTATATTTATATCTTAGAATTACCATTCTATTGAGCCTACTACTATTTTACTTTGTTTAAAACAAGTAATACATTTAAATATTGATCATTATATTTATATCATAGAATTACCATTCTATTGAACCTACTATTATTTTACTTTGTTTAAAATAAGTAATACTTTTAAATATTGATCATTATATTTATATCTTAAAATTATCATTCTATTGAGCCTACTACTATTTTACATTGTTTAAAACAAGTAATACATTTAAATATTAATCATTATAATTATATCTTAGAATTACATTCTATTGACCTACTACTATTTTACATTGTTTAAAACAAGTAAAACATAAAATATTAATCATATATTTATACATGGGATTATCATTCTATTGAGCCTACTACTTTTTTACTTTGTTTAAAACAAGTAATACATCAAAATATTAATCATATATTTATATCTTAGATTTATCATTCTATTAAACCTACTACTTTTTACTTGTTTAAAACAAGTAATCATCTAAATATTAATCATTATATTTATATCTAGAATTACATTCTATTGAGCCTACTACTTTTTTACTTTGTTTAAAACAAGTAATCATTAAATATTGATCATTATATTTATATCTTAGAATTACCATTCTATTGAGCCTACTATTATTTTACTTTGTTTAAAACAAGTAAACATTTAAATATTGATCATTATATTTATATCTAGAATTACCATTCTATTGAACCTACTACTATTTTACTTTGTTTAAAACAAGTAATACTTAAATATTAATCATTATATTTATATCTAGAATTATCATTCTATTGAGCCTACTACTTTTTTACTTTGTTTAAAACAAGTAATCTTAAATATTGATCATTATATTTATATCTTAGAATTACCATTCTATTGAGCCTACTATTATTTTACTTTGTTTAAAACAAGTAAACTTTTAAATATTATCATTATATTTATATCATAGAATTACCATTCTATTAAACCTACTACTTTTTACTTTGTTTAAAACAAGTAATACTTTTAAATATTATCATTAAAATTAAATCTGGGATTATCATTCTATTGAACCTACTACTATTTTACTTTGTTTAAAACAAGTAATACATTTAAATATTATCATTATATTTATATCATGGGATTATCATTCTATTGAGCCTCTACTTTTTACTTTGTTTAAAACAAGTAATCATCTAAATATTGATCATTATATTTATATTTAGAATTACCATTCTATTAAACCTACTATATTTTACTTTGTTTAAAACAAGTAAACATTAAATATTGATCATTATATTTATATCATGGGATTACATTCTATTGACCTCTACTATTTTACTTTGTTTAAAACAAGTAATACATTAAATATTGATCATTATATTTAATCTTAGAATTACCATTCTATTGACCTCTACTATTTTACTTGTTTAAAACAAGTAATACTTTTAAATATTGATCATTATATTTATATCTTAGAATTATCATTCTATTAAACTCTACTATTTTACTTGTTTAAAACAAGTAAAACATTTAAATATTGATCATTAAAATTATATATGGGATTACATTCTTTTTACCTACTATTATTTTACTTTGTTTAAAACAAGAAAACCACATCTAAATATTGATCATTATATTTATATCATAGGATTTTTATTCTATTGAGCCTCTACTATTTTACTTTGTTTAAAACAAGTAATCATCTAAATATTGATCATTATATTTATATCTTAGAATTACCATTCTATTGAATCTACTACTATTTTACATTGTTTAAAACAAGTAAACATTAAATATTGATCATTATATTTATATCTTAGAATTACCATTCTATTAACCTACTATATTTTACTTTGTTTAAAACAAGTAATAGGGCCTACATCTAAATATTGATCATTATATTTATATCATAGGATTATTATTCTATTGAGCCTACTACTACCTAACTGTAAAAACTGTTTTCAAAGAAAGTAACATATCAAAATTCTAGCTCCATGATTGACTTCGATTCGGACTAACCTCTACAGATTATTCTGCGAACATTAGTTGTATATAATGTTTATATTTTTTTGTGTATGATTCGTTATATCTTTACTTTTTTATTTCGTTATTTAGACATTATCTTAAATTTGGACAACAGACATATCAGAAATCTTTTACTTCTACATTACCTTATCGCTGCTGATGTCGAAAAAAATCCTGGTCCTAACAATAATATTTCTATAGTGCATCTGAATGTAAGGAGTCTTCGAAACAAAATAGATCTACTTACAGCTGAATTGTCAGATACATATGATATCATTTGTGTTACCGAAACGTGGCTTGACAGAAGCATTCTTTCCACCTCTTTATCTATCCCATCATATCACGAGGTAATTAGAAAGGACAGGAAAGACCGACCAGGGGGTGGGGTGGCTATTTTTGTGAAACATGACCTCTATTTCAAACGACGCACGGACCTTGAAACTGATAATGTAGAGGCCATTTTTGTCGAAATTATAATCAACAAAACAAAATTTATTATTGGAAATTTCTATGACCACCAAATTCAAATTCAAAAACTGATCAAAACATTCTATCTTCTTTAACTTTGGCAGCGTCAGATGATATCCAAAATATTTTCATACTTGGGGATTTTAACATTGATTTTCTTCAAAATTCAAATTCTTTCTTGCATAAATTTATTACTCTTTTCGATTTTAAACAATTAATTAACGAACCAACACGATACAATTCTTCAGGAACCTCAACTATAATTGATTTAATAATTACTAATTGTCAACAAAATCAGGAATATTAGATAACTTTTGCAGTGATCATTGTCCTATACATTGTCAGCTTTCTCTTACAAGACCAAAATTAGCATGCTTTAAACGACGAATTTGGGATTACAAAGACATTAACATGGACGGACTTAAGCAAGACATTTTGAGAACAGACTGGGATGCCATTGTTGACAATGAGTGTATTGATATTGCCAGCTTGACTTTTACAAATGAGTTGAGCAAGATTGCAAGCAAGAATATAAAAAATAAAATTGTTACTATTAGACCACGAGATAAACCTTGGATGATTAATTCTATTCGGGAAAATTTTGTAAAAAGAAATGCAAAATTCATCGTAAGGCAAAATATTCAAATTTGGCAACTGATTGGCAGGAATATCGAAAAATAAGAAATGAATATATTGACTTGATTTGGAAACGTAAAAAAGAATACTATGATCGCATTGACTCCAAAATTAATGAAAAAAAGAAATTTGGCCAGAAAGATTGGTGGCATCTGCTGAACTCATTTGTAAAATGTCAACGGTCAAATAAAAGGGAAATTCCGCCTCTTATCAACAACGGTACACCAGTCTTTTCTCGTGAGGACAAGGCTAATTGTTTCAATAATTTCTTCATAACCCAATCACAACTTGATAGCACAAATGCAATTCTTCCTACTCTCGATCACAATGAATATTCACTTGAACACATTCAACTAACACCTTCAGAAGTTAAGACATGCTAACATCCATTGACATCTCAAAAGCAACCGGGCCAGATGAATTAAGTGGATTTTTTCTCAAAATATATCCAATCTTGTCTGTAATCCTCTCTGTAAATCCTCTCTGTTTCGCTTCTTAGTATCGTGATAAAAATTTTTGAAAAATGTATTTACAGGCATGTCTTTAACTTCTTAAAGGAACACAACATTATTACTAATCTACAAAGTGGTTTTCTACACGGTGATTCAACAATCTATCAACTAACAGATCTTACTCACTTCTTCTGTCAAGCCATTGACAATGGTCAATATACAAGGGCAGTGTTCTGTGACATCAGCAAAGCTTTTGACAGAGTGTGGCATGCTGCACTCTGTCATAAGCTGGATGCCTCTGGGATTCGCGGTGACCTCCTGGAATGGTTTAGAAATTATCTATTTGATAGAAAACAATGTGTTGTTATCCAGGGGGTTTCCTCGGACCACAGAGTCGTTCCTGCTGGTGTCCCACAGGGCTCTGTCCTTGGACCCTTATTATTCTTAATTTACATAAATGATATAGTAAAAAAATTAATTAAAAGGTTTTTAAAATCCGGGCCCCAAAGGGGGGCCAAAAGGCTTTGGTTTTAAAACTTTCCAATCCACAGAAGACTGAAACACTCGACCATCTCTCCGGTAATTTACAATTCATTTATCCTGCCCCACTTTGACTACTGTGACACAATTTGGGATGGGTGCACAGCAGAACTGACTAATAACCTTGAAGAGTTACAACTAGATGCACTCAGATCTATTTGTGGAGCTGTAAGGGGGACCAGTCACAGTCTATTATATAAAGAGACTTGCTTTGTCCCATTGAAGGAAAAACGAAGGCGCCATAAACTAAAACTAATCTATAAGATAAAAAATGACATGACCCCTGCGTATTTAAAAGAACATCTAACCAAAACCCAAACAAACTACCAACTCAGAAATGAACTTGAATTTGACGAATATAAATATAGAACAAATACATTTGGAAATTCCTTTATCCCATCAGCTATTCGTGAATGGAACAAACTTGGTGCTTCAGTTAGAAACTCTCGATCAATATCTTCCTTTAACTCAGCTCTAAATTCTCAGGATCAAAGTGAGCCTAGATACTATTCTTTTGGAAAAAGAACAAACCAAATTATTCACTGTCGCCTTCGTCTTTCTTGTAGCGATTTAAACGAGCATAAATATAAAAGGCACATTTCTGACAGTCCTGCTTGCAGTTGTGGTCATTCAAAAAAAATTTTCTCTTAGAATGCCCCTTACATTCAGATGCCAGGAACCTATCTATCCTACTCTTACCTATAATCTATCACAACATCGATATTCTCCTTTTCGGCATTCCAGATGATATAGACACCTAGAAAAATTTTCTAACAAATTCATAACTTTTTCGACATCAGCAGAAGATTCAAGATATAATACTTTCACCATTCTCATCCAGAGTATATATCTGTATGTTAGTTTGAATGTAAATAATTCTCTATTTTCTATGTTTGTAAATATTTTTGTCTGTAAATATGTTTATCTGTAAAATATGTTTGTCTGGAGAGGGTTTATATAGGCGTAGCCTGCTGCCCAATCCAGTGAAAATAAATACTGTTTATATAAAAAAAAAAAAAAAAAAAAAATGACTTTTACTTACATCTCCAATAACATAAGGATGTCCATTTGGGCAACCTGAAATAATACATACATGAGTTTAGGTAACTAAATTAAACTGTCATAAAAACATACCAGGTCAGTCAACCTAAATATAAACCCATGCAGCATACTTGTGAAATTTTAAGATTCTAATTAAAGCTGAGTGAATCATAATGATTAACGGGTCAAGATCAATTCAAAACTCCTAATATGTTCATTGGTAGTAATCAAAAACATTTTGTATTTTAGTCCTCCCTGATGAAGCTCTAATTTATTAAAGTTGTTTAAACATGGTTTTATATATGACAGACTCTTAGAATATTGGACTTGCTCTGTATCCTTTCTAACAGAATTAAGTATTTAAACTGTGATCACCATTTCCTCTTCATGAATGATATTAATGTTCAACAATTATTATTAGGTTTAATGTGCACAATATGGGCTTATTTGTTATTTTCTGTAGTAATTTAACACTTTGTGTACTGAACACGAGAATCTTTGTTTTTACATCACCCTTTGTGCTAAACATGATAATCTTAGTTTTTCGCAATCATTCTGTTTAAAGTCATTTATATCGTCTAAAATTAAACACAGGCAAAAGGGTTTACTAATTCTAAAAATATAATATTTCAATTTCTCAGTTTCCTTCTTCTTAGAGTAGTTTCCCTTGAATACGAAAGTATTTTTCACATAAATTTGTCCCAAATTTGTCGTCTATTGTTGAAAACGAAAATGTCTGAAGCTCCTGTCAAACATAAAGTACACCGTACAACTGATGATGTTTTGCTTGAAATTTTTGTCAACGAAGACTCAGATAACTATCATTTTGATAGTGGATCCGACTGGGCTTTATCCGATAGAGAAAATGAGGAAACTAATGATGAGGAAGCACTCAACAACAACAATAGACAGCTGATCGACCACCGCAAATATTACACCAGCTGTCGATGTCAACAACTAATGTGCAAACCAATTGAAATTTTAATTAATATTAATAATGCAGTTATGATGAAGTCCTGCAAATTTGGGGGAAATAAAACCATAATTTTGAAAGATAAATTGAGCTAAATGGATATTGAAGTCAAGGGCAAAAACTCAAAAACTGTTTATGGAAAATCCTCAAATTGAAACTTGACCACCATCTTATCTATTTCAATACTCATAACCAAGTTGCATCAAATCTATCAAAAAATTGTAGCTTATTTTGCACCCACAAATATTTTTGACGCAATATTACTAAATCAAGGACAATAAATCAAAAACCATTCATTAAAAAAGTCAGAAATTCAAACTTGACTAATGTCTTTACACCAAGTTCCATCAAAATCTTTTGAAAATTAAAGCTTCTTATTGAAACCACAATAGAATCTTGACGCAATTTCACGAAGTCAATGGCAATTAACTCAAAACAGTTCATTGAAAAATCTTCAAATTCGGAGTTGACCGCCGTCTTATCAATTCCAATGCTCACACCAAGTTTCATTAACATCCATTGAAAATTGTAGCTTCTATTGTGTCTACAACAAATATAGAGGCAGGGGCAATAACTCAAAAACTGTTTATCTAAAAATTGTCCAAATCGAACTTAACTGCCGTCTTATCAATACCAATGCTCATACTAAGTTTCATTAAAATCCATATAAAATTGTAGCTTAAATTGACGAATCGAGACCGACGGACAGGGGCAACGACAATATACATCCAGATATTCATGTGGGCGTATAAAAATCTGTTCTTTCGATAATTTCCATACATGCATACCAAGTTTCATTAAGATTGGATAAAAACTTTAGCCTCTATCTTGGATACAACCCTAATTTGACGCGTTTTTACTAAGTCAAGGACAATAACTCAAAATCCGTTCATTCCATATTTCCATTTTCGAACTTGACTGAGATCTGATCAATACATACATGTATACCAAGTTTCATTAAGATCAGATAAAAACTGTAGCCTCTATCGTGGATACAACCCAAATTTGACGCGTTTTTACTAAGTCAAGGGCAATAACTCAAAATCCGTTGATTCGATAATTTCCATTTTCGAACTTGACCGAGATATCATCAATATATACATGTATACCAAGTTTTATTAAGATCAGATAAAAACTGTAGCCTCTATTGTGGATACAACTCAAATTTGACGCGTTTTTACTAAGTCAAGTGCAATAACTCAAAATCCGTTCATTTGATAATTTCCATTTTTGAACTTGACCGAGATATCATCAATATATACATGTATACCAAGTTTCATTAAGATCAGATAAAAACTGTAGCCTCTATCGTGGATACAACCCAAATTTGACGCGTTTTTACTAAGTCAAGGGCAATAACTCAAAAACCGTTCATTCGATAATTTTCATTTTTGAACTTGACCGAGATATCATCAATATATACATGTATACCAAGTTTTATTAAGATCGGATAAAAACTGTAGCCTCTATTGTGGATACAACCCAAATTTGACGTGTTTTTACTAAGTCAAGTGCAATAACTCAAAAACCGTTCATGCGATAATTTCCATTTTCGAACTTGACCGAGATATCATCAATATATACATGTATACCAAGTTTCATTAAGATCAGATAAAAACTGTAGCCTCTATCGTGGATACAACAAATGTGGACGGACGGACGGACAGGGGCGACGGCAATATACGTCCACATTTCCATGTGGGCGTATAAAAAAGTCAACCACAGTGACGTTATGACGTCAAAAAGCCACTAGCAGGCAAAGTGTTAATATCTAAAACCTGAATATTTTTGTTGAGTAACTAATTGTGAGGTTTATAGTAATTTATCATCAAGACAGGTTTTTTGTGAGAATTACTGTTTTAGTGTAACAGACAGGCACTGGAAGGTCAATAAATTATGCAAAATTTATCAGATAGCATGCCAGGCAAGGTAATATATGCACACTGGCAACATTGAATTTGAATAATAAATTGGGCAATAACTCAAACAAGTGGTTGCCTAGCAAGATACGCCCACTTTAAAATATATTTTCTGTTTTAACACTGGCAAGAACTATATTATTATTTAGGTCTGATCCAAGTTCTCGTCAATATAAATGTTCACACCAAATTTCATTAAAATCAGATGAAAACTGTATTGTCTATTACAATCACAAGCCGCATTTTGACTAAGTCAAGTGCAATATCTCAAATACAGTATACCGGTATCGAAATGTTAATTTCGAACTTGACCAAGATGACATCAACTTCAATGATCAGACCAAATTTCATTCCAATCAGATGAAAACTGTTGTCTGTAATCGTGTTCACAAGTCTATTTCGACGGAATTTGACTTAGTCAAGGCCAATAACTCAAAAAACATTCACCCAAAAATTGTCACAATCAATCTTGTCCAAGATTTCATCAATATAAACAATAACACCAAATTTCATTCAAATCAAATGGAAATTGTGATCTCTATCGCTTTCACAAGCCAATTTTGATGCGTTTTGGCTAAGTAAAGTGCAATAACTCAAAAAACCTTCATCGAAAAATCGCCATTTTCGAACTTGTCCTAGATCTCATCAATATAAATGATCACAGAAAGTTTCATTCAAATCCAACAAAAACTGTAGCCTCTATTGCGTTCACAAGCAATTGTGGACCGACGGACAGATGGACAGGGGTGACGACAATATACGACCACATTATAATGTTGGCGTATAAAAACGGTCATTGAAAATTTTTTCAAAGCCAATGCTCGCATCAAGTTTCACCAATACCAATTGAAAATTGCAGTTTCTATTGAACGAACAATACAATTTTGACGCAGTCAAGGGCAATAACTTAAAGACTGTTCATTTAAAAATCGTAAAATTCAATCTTCTTATAAATTTGAAGGTTCACACCAAGTTTCAACAAAATCCATTGAAAATTGTAGCTTCGATAACTGCACTCACAATAAAATTTGATGGGATATTACAAAGTCAGGGGCAATAACTCAAAAAACGTTCATCAAAATTGTTAAATTCGAACTAAACTGCCGCCTTTTCAATTCCAATGCTCAAACTAAGTTTCATTGGAATCCAGTTCAAATTGCAACTTCTACTGCACCCACAATACAGTTTTGACAAGATTTTACAAGGGCAATAACTCAAAACTATTCATTGAAAAAGCAGTTTTATCTATTCCAATACTCAAACCATGTTTAATCAAAATCCATTTAAAATAGTAGCTTCTATTATACCCACAATAATATTTGGGCCAATTTTTACAAGTGAAGGGCAATAACTAAAAAAATTTATCCGAAAAATCAAATTTAAACTTGACTCCAATTCCAATATGCACAATAAGTTTCAGGAAATTCCATTGAAAATTGCAACATATTCGTGTGGGCATATAAAAATAATTATATATCAATTTAAAGTAATGAAGTCAAGAACTAAAACATTTATTTATATCTAAAAGATATTTTCATATCTAAAAGATATTTTCATATCTAAAAAATATTTGCTCACACCAGAAATTTCAAAACTATTAATGCAAATGTCACATTTAATTACTGGTGTGATGAACATGACAACTGAAGAACATCTTCATAAATAATTAAAAGTTTAATTATTATCTTACGGTAAACAGTAGATGTTGATTCTGTCTGTTTCAATACAGATAACAGTGTATTTAAATTTTGTCTATCTTCTTCAGGCATTGTAGGCAGGAAGGAATCCTACAAAAAAGAAAATCTAAAAGTAATTTTTTATAGATAGCTTTTAAAAAAGAGTTTTTTGCAAAGCATGTAACTTCTGCTCCAAATTAAAAGGCCTACCCTCCACATGACAGAGTAAATATTAACAAGTACAATTACATTATAGATCTACCCAAACATGAAATAACATTAGAAATTGTGTCTGACATTAAATTTAGCAGTCCAAAAAATATCAATATTATATGCCTCAGTACTGATTAAATTTAAAATAATTCCAATGGACATTTTGAAAGAAAGATGGATGACACTTCGGATAAGTGGTTGCCTAGCACGATACACCCACTTTAAAATATATTTTCTGTTTTAACACAGGCAGAAACTCTAACATTATTTAGATCTAATCCATGTTCTCATCAATATAAATGTTCACAACAAATTTCATAAAAATCAGATGAAAACTATCGCAATCACAAGCCGCGTTTGGACTAAGTCATGTGCAATAACTCAAAAACAGTATATCGAAACGTCAATTTCGAACTTGACCAAGATGACATCAACTTCAATGATCACACCAAATTTCATTCAGATCAGATAAATACTGACGCAATTTGACTATGTCAAGGCCAATATCTCAATAAAAACGTTCACCAAGGATCATGATCTGCCCATATACGCCGGACATGACCGACGGTCTTGCCAAAATGACCGACGGCAATTTGCATCTGTCGGACATCAAGTAGGGGAGACCGGGGCACAGTGAATCATGGGGCACAGTGAATCTGAATCTATTTACAGAAAGTTTTCAGGGGATTCCCCATGATGATGACATCAATTTATGTGTTGATGTCATCACTTTTCAAATTTCTTACATTCTTGGAAGAAGATCCTTAGAGAACTTTTTTAAGTGGTAAAGTATGTTTTTAAGCACTAAAAGTAAAATTTTCAGTCTGCAAACATTATCATATAGGAAAGTAAATTTGACAGAATTAGAAAACTTTGACATAGTGTTTAATTAAGTTATTTTTAGTGAAATGTTTGTACACAACTCTTGTCGTCTGCTAGTGGTCACATGACTTGCATTTACTTAAAACTGTTTTGAGGTACATCTGGGGCACAGTGAATCGGGGTACAGTGGTTCACCACGAAGTAAGATTCCTTAAAAGGGAAAGACCAAAATCACACAGTTTTGTCTTCCCAGAGGTAAATGAGGTACCGTATCTGATGTTTTCGCTGATGATGTGGTTCGCAAGTTACCAGCTCCCATTCAGCATGGAGGAACTGCGCGTATTGCACGCCACATGATATTTCCCATTGATCTCACACGTTACTCGGATATTTTACGTTAATTTTTTCTAATTTTAATTTCCGTCAACATTTATTTTTACAAACATTGTGCTCATTGTATTTTTGTTTTGTTTATTTTTGATTACAATACTGTTTATGGTGAACTCAGTTCTTATTTTATTCTAGATCTGTGCATGATTCAGTGTGCCCCATGGGGAGATTCACTCTGCCCCGGTACTGGGGCTCAGTGAATCAGCTTGCCACTTCACTTTAAATGAACAGGAGAGAAAAAATATTCTTATTTGATAACTAAATGAATTACTCTAAATGAGCTTAGTGGTCAACATTGCTTTTAGCACACAGAACTTTTATGTTGTGCTATTTCCCTCAGACTTATATTGAATAACAACTTTTGTGATCCATTCTGCCCCGGTCTCCCCTATAGGTTAAAAAAAAAAAATTTTTTTTTTTTACCTTGCTCCAAACTGTATACAGTTACGTACAGTCGTTATATCAATTAACTCTTTCTGTCAATTAATCTATACCGGTAATAGGTTAATTAAAACAATGAATCATTTGGCTCGCGTAAACGCTTCATTTCAAAGAGATCGGGACCGTGTAAAACTACTTACTTTATTTACAAACAATAGGGAGTAACACTTGTCACGATTATCCTTTAATCATTATGTAGGGTTTCAATTGTTTTCCTATATATCATGCCGTTAAATTCTAATCGGTCATCATTCATTGACATCATGTCCATGATACGATGAATTTGACAGTTCCGATATCGAAAGTAGCCTCTTATGCTGGTTATAAATGATTGTTTACATGCTACAGTCAAATTATAAAACGAATTTACGAAACGAAGTTGAGAAGATATTAAATTTACACTGGAAATCTACTGATAATGTAAAAGAAATTTTGAAAATATGTCTATGTTATTTATTAATTACATTGAATAGACCAGTATCATAAAATATCGCGAAGACTTCAAAATTTCGTTTTTGGTCAAATCAAGGCTTCCGTAAAATTAATCATTAAAAGCGAAAGTAGAATGTACCGGATGTTGTTATGAAAACATTACCAGGTGAAAAATGGATCAAATTATCATCTTAATCGGCAATTAAAATACAATTGAGGAATAATTAATTGATTTGTGGTAAAGAATTTAAACATTGAAAACGGTTGGCCCCATGAAAATTATGGTAACGAAAAGAAAAAAAATCAGTAGATTTGGGTCTCCCGGCGGAGACATCCAAAAGCGGTAGAAACCTGACAAATGTGACCCTCTAAAAACATCGTTTGAAAATGCCCGAATATGTCCGACTGGGAAAAAAATAAATCATGATCCCTGACGTTCACCCAAAAAACCTCACTATCAAACTTGTCCAAGATTTTATCAATATAGTGATACTGAATTTCATTTAAATCAAATGGAAATTGTTATCTCTATCGCATTCACAAGTCAATTTTGACATGTTTTAACTACACATAAGTCAAGTTCAATAACTAAAAAACCATTCATCGAAAAATTGCCATTTGCAAACTTGTCCAAGATCTCATCAATATAAATGATCACAGCAAGTTTCATTCAAATCTGAGGAAAACTGTAGTCTCTATCGCGTTCACAAGACAATTTTGATGCGTTTTGGCTAAGTCAAGTGCAATAACTCAAAAACCGTTCATCGAAAAATCGGCCAATTTCAAACTTGTCCAAGATTTCATCAATATAAATGATTACAGCAAGTTTAACTCAAATCTGACAAAAACTGTAGTCTCTATTGCGTTCACAAGCAATTGTGGACAGAAGAATGGTTGGAAGGACGGATGGATGGACTGACCAACAGACAGGGGTGACGAAAATATATGACCACATTATAATGTGGCTTCAGAAAATAAAACTTCTGTCAAAATAAACCATTTATTCCTCCAACGTTTCGTGTGTCTAAAAACACACTTCCTCAGGGAGTCAAAAAACCAACACAATTTAAAAAGCAAAACTTTAAGAAAACGACCACCTTGCAAATCATGGGATACCATTGAAACAACTAAAATCATCAGAAACAAAGACTTTAAAACTTTCCTAATTAAGGACACTGTGTCGTGTGATTCAAGTTTTGTGGTTTATTGTTTGACCTGTTCCTGTTGCAGCATGCAATATGTTGGACAAATTAGCACCCCATTCAGCATAAGGCTCCATAAGAAGATTAATATGAAATGTTTGGGGGTGTGGTGGGCTACAATTTCGAGCCAGTTAGGCGTCCGCGGGAAGGGGAGAATTATGGTGAAAGACGGTGCCTTGAAATCAGCCCTTTTCAGTTGCACAAATTGGACCCATTGTCTTCGGAGACCAGTATCTTTTGGGAATACCAGTCGAGTTAACATGGACCCAATATATATTATTAAAATAAAGGTGATATCTTAAATACCTTTTGTTTTCGAATTCCCATCATGCGATCGGAACTTTTTTAAACATGATTTCGGTTGTAAGCAAGATCAGCGTAGATTGTTTTTCCCGGTCGGAAATTCCTGTATTAGACATGGTTTCGGTAAATCTAGGCCCGATTAAACGATTAACAAACTAATTAATTAATAATGAAAACAATAACTGATACGTCTGATCGGAACTTGTTTTAAACCTAGATCAGCAGTAATGTACTTGTCCAATGTCCGACTTATGAAATTTTGTTTGTCAGCACATTTTATGGATAGCGTTGCACTTGTTTGACAGTCTGTTTGGAATTTGCGGCGCTCGATGCTTTCTTCGTATCATTTTCTATTGAAATCATAGAGGAGGTGTCGACCCTGGAGCAAAAATCGAATGCATCCACCTCACAGATTCGCGTATATATGCACTGCTCACGTAATGTCCTTCACCATTTAAAAGACAAAAACTGCCCAACAAAATTCTAAATTGCTATCCATTTTCAACCTATAGAGTAGATAACTACTATTCAATAAATGAATTAATTTGGACGCTTGATAATCCATTAATTAACAATGATCAGCGATCATTTATTTAACGGAAAGATCAGAGGCATTGAACTTTGACATCTACAAACGGAAATTATAATATAATGATTAGCTGATATAAAAAGACATCTTTTATTGTTCAATCAGATTAAATTGTCCACATGTATCGATGGTTCCTTCATGGATTTATTCTCCAACAAGATGTGATTGATCCATGTTTTCACGGCTATATTGTTTTAACCAGAGGCAACAGGAATTTAAATAAAATAATGAATAATCTCTATTTGAATGACCTAAAAAATCGGAATCGGTAAATATGTCCACGTCGGGTTGACTGGAGAATATTGTCTCCGAGTTGATTTTTTTATCCGAGTTAACTAACAAAATTGTGTCTCCGGATTGATATGTACCCGAGTTGACCTCTTTTGGAAAGCTTTGTAAACTGTTTTCTTTACAGCTATTACTGCAAAATTGCGCGACACAGCGCTTCGGCATTTTGATGTAAATATTGTAGTCAACAATAACGTAGCCTATCAAGGTTCCAAAATTGACGTCATGCGGTCATGTGATCAAAACGACGTAATGGCGGACTGTTTTTGTAAACAAACAAGAATTAAACACAAATCGTCTTTGTTTGTCTTATGCATGTATCTTTATTATCAATTATAAGATTGGAATTGGATACAATAGGCTATATAGAAACATTCACGGTAGGTGTCAAGTGGTCCATAATTGACTTTCCATACACTTTAATAAGTCTATAAATATACAACTACTTCACCCATATATTACCTCAATATAACTATCTCTCTTACCTTCATGGTTGTTGTGTTAAAGGCTAAATTAACTAATGGTTGTAGAATTGTATTTTCTGGAGTTGATTTTAATACTAATAACCAATGACACAATAAACATTCTAAATTCTTAGTTTCAACTAAGCTGGTACATCTTACACTGAATAATGGACTAGAACCTTGTTCTGATGACAATATTGTTAGTGCTAGTTCCTATAAAATAATTTAATACATAGATCATTTTAGTTTATCTGTATCATATCTATTTTGGTACTTCAGTTATACTGCACTAATATACAAAGTGCAATAGAGAAATTTGCTCTCACCTGTTAAAAGGAATACCTGATTGAGAAATGACATAGAGTCAGATAACCTGCAGAATAGCAAGTAAGTATGTAAATCAATAAGTCACAATGATTTTTTTAAACATAAACTAACAATTATTTTCATTTGAAGGCTAAACCTTTATATTTCATTAGTTTAAAATTTAAATACATGTGCCAGCTCTCAATTCACAAGCCTATATAACAATCACGAGTTTTGTGCCCTTTGAATATGCAAACTGTAAAAACTTTGCGAAATGGTTGGTGTGTCTTCTATAATGTTGTTAATTTCTTAAACAGTGGACCCAATGCATCTTCTTTATGGGAGGTTCTTGAACATTTTTATGTTTTAGTATAAGTTTCAAACACAATTAATGTCAGAGTCAGCTTTTGTCCAGCAATAAGCTGCTCATCCACCTTGGTGTTTTTTTTTAAACAAAAACATGATGAAAATATAAAAAAAAAGGCTTCCAAAGGTCAACAGTGACTGACAGCGGTGATGACTTACAGGCCTAAAATTTAATGCTTACTTTCAAGTCTGTATTTTTCTTCATATTCTTTTCTATAAATGGCTGCAGTTTCTGTAACATCTGTGTTTATACGAAATATTAAAATAACTAATATGAAATTCAACATAATGAAAAAATACACTAATACAACAGCTATATTAATCTAAATATTCATGCATATCAAGTTTCATCCAAATCAGGTAACGAATATGACCTGTATTGTGTTTACAAGCCAAAATTTATGCACTAACTCAAAAACTATTCAGCCACTTTTTTCCAAATTCAAACTTGACAAGGGTGATAACTCAAAACCATTCATTGAAAAACTTGACCGCCGTGTTATCAATTCTAACGCTCATACCAAGTTACATTTAAAAAATTTAAAAGTGCATCGATAATAAAATTTAGATGTGATTTTACTAAGGCAAGGGCCTTATCAATTCCAATGGTTAAGCTTGGTTAAACTAAGTTTCATCAAACACGAGGGAAAATTGCAGCTCCTTCAAAACAGTTTTGATGCCATTTTACTTTCGAGGGCAATAACTCAATTAATAGTTCATTGTAAAAGCAGAAAATTCAAACAAGACTGCTGTCAATCAACAGAATTAACATGATCAATCAACAGTATTAAAATATTCAATCTTCAGTCATACAAGTCTTTTTAATTTTTTATTGTCCTAATGAACAAAATCCCATTTTCTGTAAAAAAAATCAACCAGATTTGTGCTCTTTAGTGTTAGCAAGATAAAAAAAAATGTCTTAAAACATTACCTGACTTTGGAATGTTGGTACTTTACTTAAAAGAGCCATTACAAACATGATTTCCCAGTCAGCTTTTCCCTTCAAAGAGAAATTTTAAAAGTTTCCAATTTTTTACCAACAAACACTCCAATCAAACTGAATCATATCAGTCTCCATTGGTATGAACATTTATTGGGTGTATACTGTTAGAGACATGCAGAACAAGTTATTGGAGTTATTCTGCATCAAAAAATTTACCAAGAATGCTTTCTTCAAGAAATTGCAATACAATATTAATTCAAATGTTACCTTTAAATCATTGAGTTTAACTTTGGATCCCATATCAACTAATGATAACTGTTTTCTAATATTTAGATAGTTTTTACCATATATTATAAATCTGTCTTGAACTAAGGGCTAAAAAAATATATCAAATAATCAATTAGTTAGGCATTTTGTTTCTGTGATTATCACTTTATTTCAATACATCTAAAATACCACCCTGTTAACATCAAATGATAATTTAAGCGTACATGTAATTTTAAGTCAAGGGCAATAACTCAGAAATCGTTCATGTAAAAATGGTCACATTTGAATTTGACTGCTGTCTAATCAGTTCAAATGCTCACACCAAGTTTCAGCAAAATCTATTGAAAATTGTAGCTCTCGCAAACCGTTCATCAAAAATTGGACATATTCAAACTTGACTTCTGTCCTATCAATTCAAATGCTCACACAAAGTTTTTCTTAAAATCCATTGAAAATTGTAGCTTCTATTGCACCCACAAATTTTGACCTGATTTACTAAGTCAAGGGCAATAATTCAAAAAGCGTTCATCGTTCGTCTAATAAACACCAAGTTTCATCTACAACAAATATAAAGGCAAGGGCAATAACTCAAAAAACGTTAATCGAAAAATCAAACTTGATCGACATCTTATCCATTCTAATGCTCAGTTTTATTCAAATCAATTAAAAATCGTAGCTTCTAATGTCTCTACAACAAATGTTGACGCACGTACTGACGGACTGACAGACCATATATTTATGTGGGCGTATAATGAAATTGTAGCTCACTGCTACATCCAGGTGCAATAAACAACCAAACCTTACCACTTGAGGCACAAGCACTACAACAATTTCCATATTTCCCTACAATTTACACTGGTGCTTTAGTTAAATTCAGGTCAATTCTACACTGGGCTAGTATCTTTTAGGATTTAATGGTGCATGCAATTGTTAACAGTGACAAAAGCAAAATAAGTATATCAACAAGCATATAGCATATAGGTGTCTTGGTTTCTCCGACAAAGACTCTCCGCCTCCGACTATCCGACATTTGAGACTTGATCTTCGAGTATTGAAAAGCATGTTTTTCTAATGAAGGCTACAATAAGAAGTTGGAATGTTTTATTACATATGACAAAACGAAACTTACAATTAACAAATATCTTGTTCCTTTTTAACATGAAAATAAACGTGAAACTGTTACAATTAGCGCGCCAAGTTATTATTTTTACTTGTGAGTAGAGATAATGTAGGCAACTGCATTTTCGATTTTCTGATGTTAAATCGTAAATAGGCCTATAGTCATAGGTAGCCTGTAGCAGCCTATAGAACTAAATTTAAATTTCCTCAAGTTTTAGGTAATGTAACATTGTAATCTAGATTCCAGCCTCTATGGTAGTCTAATTGTCAGAAATTAAATGAAATGCATGCAGTTGTACGTTCTACTTTTCTGCACCTGTTTGGGCTAATGAGGACAGGCAGACACCATGTAGTGTGCAATGAGGTAAATTTGCCAGGCCAGTGGTAGGACTATGAGCCTACTCTTATTTTCGATTTACAACTGTCGAGATCTTTAACGTGCAGAGCACACTGGGCCTTGATTTATCGTCCTAGACTCTTATTCCATGTCAACCTCTCTGACCTGCATCACTAACAGGGGTAAACCGGCTTGAAAAATCCGAAAGTTGTATCTCGACCCATGCAGGGATTGAACCCTGGACCTTAGCGAGCAAGTGTCCAACTAACAGAGCCATCGCGACTCCCTACTTTTATTACAATGTTTCATTACTTAAAACTTGAGGAAATTTAAATTCAGGTCGTATAGGCTGCTACAGGCTACCTATGACTATAGGCCTATTTACGATTTCACAAAAGAAATTCGAAAATGCAGTCGCCTACATTATCTCTACTCACAAGTAAAAATAATAACTTGGCGCGCTAATTGTACAGTTCACGTTTAACCCACCACAGTGCTAATTATTTTCATGTTGAAAAAGAGCAAGATTTGTTAATTGTAAGTTCCGTTTCGTCATACATTATAAAAACATTTTTAATTTTTTATTGTAGCCTTCATTAGAAAAACATGCCTTTCGATTCTCAAAGATCAAGTCTCAAATGGCTTGTCGGATAGTCAGAGGCGGAGAGTCTTTGTCGGAGAAACCAAGACACCGCATATAGCACAACTGAAGGCAGGTAACTGCTTGAATTTTTTAACATCAATAAATTATGGCTCAGTTTCTCAAAGTAGTAAATGTTAATATTTAGTTTCAAATTATTCTACTTTTCATTTTACTTTCTTTACTTTTACTTTTTGTACACAGGATGTGGACTCTTCAGTAGAGAATCTGTTTTAAGCTTCAGTGTAAAATAAAAACGTTTAACAATAACATGAGTTTTCATTAGAATAGAGAGTGTGGTAAATAGTTTTAATGTAAGTTAAAAGGAATTTTCCCAGGTTCTTGAAACTTGTAAAATACATTGTAATTACTACATTCAATAGTATAAAACAGAGAAAAAAAAACCAACCTCTTTAGTTTCAAAACCAATCCATTTGAATTGATCATCCTCCATGAGTGTGGTATAAATATCTGTTCCATAGATTCGACAGATCTGCTTTATGCAAACTGTAAAACTTTGCGAAATGGTTGGTGTGTCTTCTATAATGTTGTTAATTTCTTAAACAGTGGACCCAATGCATCTTCTTTATGGGAGGTTCTTGAACATTTTTATGTTTTAGTATAAGTTTCAAACACAATTAATGTCAGAGTCAGCTTTTGTCCAGCAATAAGCTGCTCATCCACCTTGGTGTTTTTTTTTAAACAAAAACATGATGAAAATATAAAAAAAAAGGCTTCCAAAGGTCAACAGTGACTGACAGCGGTGATGACTTACAGGCCTAAAATTTAATGCTTACTTTCAAGTCTGTATTTTTCTTCATATTCTTTTCTATAAATGGCTGCAGTTTCTGTAACATCTGTGTTTATACGAAATATTAAAATAACTAATATGAAATTCAACATAATGAAAAAATACACTAATACAACAGCTATATTAATCTAAATATTCATGCATATCAAGTTTCATCCAAATCAGGTAACGAATATGACCTGTATTGTGTTTACAAGCCAAAATTTATGCACTAACTCAAAAACTATTCAGCCACTTTTTTCCAAATTCAAACTTGACAAGGGTGATAACTCAAAACCATTCATTGAAAAACTTGACCGCCATCAATTCTAACGCTCTTTCCAAGTTACATTTAAAAAATTTAAAAGTGCATCGATAATAAAATTTAGATGTGATTTTACTAAGGC
Organism: Nipponacmea schrenckii; assembly: GCA_030562195.1. Lineage (NCBI taxonomy): Eukaryota > Metazoa > Mollusca > Gastropoda > Lottiidae > Nipponacmea > Nipponacmea schrenckii. The sequence goes on from JAUJPP010000002.1 coordinate 4,954,059, forward strand.
AAGGGCCTTATCAATTCCAATGGTTAAGCTTGGTTAAACTAAGTTTCATCAAACACGAGGGAAAATTGCAGCTCCTTCAAAACAGTTTTGATGCCATTTTACTTTCGAGGGCAATAACTCAATTAATAGTTCATTGTAAAAGCAGAAAATTCAAACAAGACTGCTGTCAATCAACAGAATTAACATGATCAATCAACAGTATTAAAATATTCAATCTTCAGTCATACAAGTCTTTTTAATTTTTTATTGTCCTAATGAACAAAATCCCATTTTCTGAAAAAAAAAATCAACCAGATTTGTGCTCTTTAGTGTTAGCAAGATAAAAAAAAATGTCTTAAAACATTACCTGACTTTGGAATGTTGGTACTTTACTTAAAAGAGCCATTACAAACATGATTTCCCAGTCAGCTTTTCCCTTCAAAGAGAAATTTTAAAAGTTTCCAATTTTTTACCAACAAACACTCCAATCAAACTGAATCATATCAGTCTCCATTGGTATGAACATTTATTGGGTGTATACTGTTAGAGACATGCAGAACAAGTTATTGGAGTTATTCTGCATCAAAAAATTTACCAAGAATGCTTTCTTCAAGAAATTGCAATACAATATTAATTCAAATGTTACCTTTAAATCATTGAGTTTAACTTTGGATCCCATATCAACTAATGATAACTGTTTTCTAATATTTAGATAGTTTTTACCATATATTATAAATCTGTCTTGAACTAAGGGCTAAAAAAATATATCAAATAATCAATTAGTTAGGCATTTTGTTTCTGTGATTATCACTTTATTTCAATACATCTAAAATACCACCCTGTTAACATCAAATGATAATTTAAGCGTACATGTAATTTTAAGTCAAGGGCAATAACTCAGAAATCGTTCATGTAAAAATGGTCACATTTGAATTTGACTGCTGTCTAATCAGTTCAAATGCTCACACCAAGTTTCAGCAAAATCTATTGAAAATTGTAGCTCTCGCAAACCGTTCATAAAAAAATGGACATATTCAAACTTGACTTCTGTCCTATCAATTCAAATGCTCACACAAAGTTTTTCTTAAAATCCATTGAAAATTGTAGCTTCTATTGCACCCACAAATTTTGACCTGATTTACTAAGTCAAGGGCAATAATTCAAAAAGCGTTCATCGTTCGTCTAATAAACACCAAGTTTCATCTACAACAAATATAAAGGCAAGGGCAATAACTCAAAAAACGTTAATCGAAAAATCAAACTTGATCGACATCTTATCCATTCTAATGCTCAGTTTTATTCAAATCAATTAAAAATCGTAGCTTCTAATGTCTCTACAACAAATGTTGACGCACGTACTGACGGACTGACAGACCATATATTTATGTGGGCGTATAATGAAATTGTAGCTCACTGCTACATCCAGGTGCAATAAACAACCAAACCTTACCACTTGAGGCACAAGCACTACAACAATTTCAATATTTCCCTACAATTTACACTGGTGCTTTAGTTAAATTCATGTCAATTCTACACTGGCTAGTATCTTTTAGGATTTAATGGTGCATGCAATTGTTAACATGTGACAAAACCAAAATACGTATATCAACAAGCATATAGCATATAGGTGTCTTGGTTTCTCCGACAAAGACTCTCCGCCTCCGACTATCCGAACAAGCCATTTGAGACTTGATCTTCGAGTAGTGAAAAGCATGTTTTTCTAATGAAGGCTACAATAAGAAGTTGGAATGTTTTATTACATATGACAAAACGAAACTTACAATTAACAAATATCTTGTTCCTTTTTAACATGAAAATTTTAAAACGTGAACTGTACAATTAGCGCGCCACGTTATTATTTTTACTTGTGAGTAGAGATAATGTAGGCAACTGCATTTTCGATTTTCTGATGTTAAATCGTAAATAGGCCTATAGTCATAGGTAGCCTGTAGCAGCCTATAGAACTAAATTTAAATTTCCTCAAGTTTTAGGTAATGTAACATTGTAATCTAGATTCCAGCCTCTATGGTAGTCTAATTGTCAGAAATTAAATGAAATGCATGCAGTTGTACGTTCTACTTTTCTGCACCTGTTTGGGCTAATGAGGACAGGCAGACACCATGTAGTGTGCAATGAGGTAAATTTGCCAGGCCAGTTGTAGGACTATGAGCCTACTCTTATTTTCGATTTACAACTGTCGAGATCTTTAACGTGCAGAGCACACTGGGCCTTGATTATCGTCCTAGACTCTTATTCCATGTCAACCTCTCTGACCTGCATCACTAACAGGGGGAAACCGGCTTGAAAAATCCGAAAGTTGTATCTCGACCCATGCAGGGATTGAACCCTGACCTTAGCGAGCAAGTGTCCAACTAACAGAGCCAATCGCGACTACTTTTATTACAATGTTTCATTACTTAAAACTTGAGGAAATTTAAATTCAGGTCGTATAGGCTGCTACAGGCTACCTATGACTATAGGCCTATTTACGATTTCACAAAAGAAATTCGAAAATGCAGTCGCCTACATTATCTCTACTCACAAGTAAAAATAATAACTTGGCGCGCTAATTGTACAGTTCACGTTTAACCCACCACAGTGCTAATTATTTTCATGTTGAAAAAGAGCAAGATTTGTTAATTGTAAGTTCCGTTTCGTCATACATTATAAAAACATTTCAATTTTTTATTGTAGCCTTCATTAGAAAAACATGCTTTTCGATTCTCAAAGATCAAGTCTCAAATGGCTTGTCGGATAGTCAGAGGCGGAGAGTCTTTGTCGGAGAAACCAAGACACCGCATATAGCACAACTGAAGGCAGGTAACTGCTTGAATTTTTTAACATCAATAAATTATGGCTCAGTTTCTCAAAGTAGTAAATGTTAATATTTAGTTTCAAATTATTCTACTTTTCATTTTACTTTCTTTACTTTTACTTTTTGTACACAGGATGTGGACTCTTCAGTAGAGAATCTGTTTTAAGCTTCAGTGTAAAATAAAAACGTTTAACAATAACATGAGTTTTCATTAGAATAGAGAGTGTGGTAAATAGTTTTAATGTAAGTTAAAAGGAATTTTCCCAGGTTCTTGAAACTTGTAAAATACATTGTAATTACTACATTCAATAGTATAAAACAGAGAAAAAAAAACCAACCTCTTTAGTTTCAAAACCAATCCATTTGAATTGATCATCCTCCATGAGTGTGGTATAAATATCTGTTCCATAGATTCGACAGATCTGCTTTATTAAGTATTTTCTATAAAACAATGATGAAAGTTATTTCTTTCAAAATAAAAAGTGAAAATTGGTATATCGAACCTTAAAAATGAAAACAAAACTTTATCTGTTTGAAATTTACTTTTTTAGAGATTAAACATGAGAGGTTTTTAGTTTAAAATTTCTGGGAGAGATGTGTGTTTCTTTCCATTGGCAACACCAATTTTAGAAACATTTATAATCAGAAATTGACTTGATCTTACAAGATTTTATATATTGATCAACACCAATTTTAGAATCAGGAACTCTATCTGGCATTTATAATCAGAAATTGACTTGATCTTACAAGATTTTATTTATTGATCAACACCAATTTTAGAATCAGGAGCTCTGTCTGGCAATTATCATCAGAAATTGATTTGATCTGACAGGTGAAATTTGTTATAATATGTGGTGTAACATGGTGTGTGTGATTCTTGTAGTTCCCATTATGTCGATAATCACATTCACATCGTGCAATTGGTAAGAAAATGAAACTAATTTGAATGAGGGTGCTTTGTCTTGCAAAGATAATCCAGTTTGATATTATATATCCTGTTGACCCTTCATAAATTTTTTTTTTGAAGATCTCATCTATTCCCTACAAACCACCAGACAAACAATCAACAAAGTTTCGACCAATGTGTCTATAAGGATATTAAAGAATTTCTTACTTTGGCCACATCCAGTCAGATTCAATGTTCAAAATATTTTCAGCTACTTTGAATAGTCTTTTCATATCCCCTTTTGGCCTATTCTTTGTTTTGCAACACATGTTAAGGTACTTTGCAGTGATATCCAAACCAAATCGGCATGTTGAAATATGGTTTAACTTCTCAATTACTTCACAGTCATCCAGTATGTATAACGCAGCTCTATCTAAATACCGAGTAGCTGTCTGTATTTCATCATTATGCTGGTCAACAGAATCTAAACTCCTTTCATATAACATATCCTGTAATAATTTCAAAGATATCAATAAGTTATTTGAAAAGATGTTCATTAAATGCATGTATGGATATTAAAGAGTTAATAGCCGTTAAAAGAAACATAAAATTTTAATTTCACTCAAACTTGACAAATAACAGTATATATCCACCAGTGGACTTACCTGGCGTCATCACATCAAAATTCCTTTATAATTCAATAATAATAAAACACTTAATGGATGTATTCTAATTGTAATTATAAAGGAAAGTAACTCTAACATATAGATTTCCTGCAAGGATGTTTTAGCGCTGATTTAAACAACACACATCAGTCTAAGTAATTACTCTGTTATAAAAATAAACCGTTATTGGCAATGATGACATTATATCTGTATAGGAGAATGACTATCAAACATGTACATATCAATATTCTGACAAGTGTCATGCATCGCTGACATTAACCAGCATTCTGATTTAGAACAAAAAATTAAATGAAACTGACCTCAAAGCATTGACAAACAAGGGAACAAAATTCAACAAAAAGTTGTTTCTTTTGTACGTCTGCCTCTTGTGCTATTATATTTTGAGCAAATTCAAAATAGTTCTGGAGGTAAGTTTTAACTACATCAAAACTAAAAGTAAAAGAAAAGTCTTTAACTATCAGAATTCAGAGAAATGTGTGTTGCACTACATTGATTGAGTGTGGTATGACATTTTATAAGGATTTTATAGTATTATGGTAAGTGTCTCTACAAAAAAACACACCATACTTACAAACAAATAAAGTAAGATGCCATAGTAATGACTTATTAAACAATATCAGACAAAAGGATTAAGAATTTCAACAGTAGCCTATAACTTAAAATAATAAATAGAGGTGAGGGACATAAATACAGACTTTTACTTAATTGTTTTATATGTTCAAACATTCTATATACACAAGATTCAACAAAAAGTACATTTTATTAACATTATTATACAGGCTCTGGTACATATTGTTTGTCTTGTATGCTTATACAAGTCAGAGTTAAAGAAACCAAATTGTTCTTCATCCTCAACTTATATTTATTACTTCAAAAACATATTTAACCAGGTGGTTTATTAAAAAAACATCCAATTTCTGTTCTGAGGGAAAGTGACTCTTTGACAAAACTCTTCCGTGTGACCTACCAAACATTGTGTTTTATTTACAATATGATTTTAAGTCACGTAGTCTGCATCAAATCCACTTTCAGATTCAACTCTTGTTAATATCACATTCTTCCAAAATTTGAACACGTAGTCTGCATCAAATCCACTTTCAGATTCAACTCTTGTTAATATCACATTCTTCCAAAATTTGAACACTATCAAACAATTCTAAATAATCTTCCTCCTCAAATAGGGTTTGTTACAGAATTAAATCATTGTCGCTTAATAATTCCTTGGCCATACTTCATTCATCTGAGCATTAATTAACGACGCCAGCAATCTCTTATATCGCGTGCATTTTAGTCAATAATAGACTATGATAATTTGTTTTAATTAGTTGACGCAATTATTTGGACCTATTGACTGGACATGTTTCAATATAACAAAAAATTTATAATTTACTTTTAATTTTTTCACTGCTTTAACCTAGACCACATTTCAACTGAGAATTGTAAAGTAAAGCTAGCTAAAAAGCCAGCTTTATTCCTGAAGACGCTGTGTTTCCACTGAGTTTTTCTTTAGTCTGAATCACAAAGCTCGCGATGAATAGGTTTTCTATTTAATTTGAAGTCGATGCGCACAAGGGTTACATGTAAACAAATCAATGGTTGCTTATAAAATTTTAACTTACAAATATCTGATAAAAAAAAAAGGAAAAACGCAATTCACCTGTTTAGCTGTGAATGAAAGAGGGATAAGCAGTTATTTACAGCTAAGAAATTAGTCCAAATGTTAGTTCTGTTTTACCAATGTTGCATGTAAATGTTGATTGCCTGATTTGCCAAAGGAGAAAAAGCCAACTGCGTTTAAATTGGCCCCTGATAAATGAAAGCCAGATTTATAGCTGGCTTTCATTTGGCCCCTGATAAATTGTTGAACACGAAAAAGCGGTTTTCGGATCCCGAACAGTAAAAATTTAATAAGTGTAAAACATGCAAAATCTGGCTTTTTGCCCAGTGGAAAGGCATCTTTAGTTTAATTAGGGTTTAATAATCGGGTCATTCATCTATTGTATGTCAATGCCAGCAAATCACTTATTGTGATTTCTGTAAGCTATGGTATTGTGACACACAAGGTGTATTATATGAAACAGAACGAAAGTTAATTGTGGACTTTGAGAACAGAAGAAACACTATGAAAGTGTGCAAAAAATTTTTGGTACCTTTTCTTTGTTAGCAACTTCAACAAAAATAGTCTACAAACTGGTGTAGGATCAATAACATTAGTGAATACACTCATTGGTTTGGTCTTTATATGTGTGAAGGATCTGCCTGTAGGATGTATATCTATAGCAATATATTCCATTAGCTTCTTTATCACCGCAGGTTCAGGAGGCTGATTTGATGTGAAACACAGTTTTGATACCAATGCCATCAAAAATGAGTTACAATTTCTTTGAAAGTTTTTTATTTCATTTTGTGTATAACTGAAAGAAAAGGAAAATAAACCATAAGTCACGGTGTCAGCTGAAAAAAAAAAAACATTCACAAAATAATACAAATTTAAAGGAAATTTGTCCAGGACAAAGGCATAAGTCTACACTAGTAATTGGCTTCCAATTGTTCAGGATCTGAATAGTGCAGAGTCTGTTTATTTACCCATCTATAAAACTAGACCAATTATCCATTTAGATCTCACTGAATTTATACCCTACCTACTTACAGTTGTGTCAACATGCTTGTGCCTTGGTAACAACACTTACCAACAATGTTACAATCTACAATTCCTACAACTCACCTATCACCAGGCCTTTGCAATTGATTATCAAACCCTGGTGGAATTACTTTCTGACACTCTGGACAAACTTTTTGTTCATCTATTCTAATATCACTATAGCAACTATCACATACTTTATGTTGGCAAGGTAATTGTAGTGGGCATGATTCAAATGGATTGCCACACTTGGAACATTTTTCAATCTCTCTAGAAAATGAATATATTTCAAGGTTATAGAACTTCAATTGTAGATGATAGTCATGAAATATTTCAGGAAGAATTAACTTTAAGATGCCAATAAGATAACTTGCCAGTCAAGGTAATAGATGCCAACTCTCAGCTTAGGTTTAAAATAAAAATGTTTTTGGCACTATATTAACAATAACTCAAATTCAATTAAAATTTTCAACCTCCATGATTCTAAAATCATACCAATCTAATTAAGTCATGACAAATGATGAACTGCAACATTTACTAGAAGCTCTCTCAACATTACTCTATACCCACTTACATGGATATATTAAATATCTGACAACTAAAGTACAGATACTCACCCTAACAGCTTTTTTAGAACGGAACTATTTATCATTTTAAGGAACTTTTCAACTTTTTGCAAAGATTCAATTTTGTGTAGATCAGCTGCCTCTGTCAATTGCTGAAATTTGACAAAACATCCATGTTAAGCCCAATACATATTCTCTTGACATTTTCTGCCGTGTACCTTAGCAAAATAATCATTTGAAAATCAAACTTGTTAGAACCACTCTACTTCTACTATCTCATCAAATAACATAAAAATTTACTTGAAACTTGTGGTTACTTTAGAAAAAATTCATGTGAAAAAGCAGTTTATGCATATTTTTTCCTTTTGAACGATGTCCACATTGAGGCTACAATATTTTATTATTACTTACCGACCATAACATTTGCCATCTAATAGATAGATCAGTTTTCGTATGAGATTCTGATGAAAAATGTTCAAGGAAGAGTCTTATTGTCATTATTCTGGTCCACAAGCATCTGTAATATACATAATAGTAAGAATTTTATTTACAAGAATTAAATTTATCAAACCCTATTAACATTAAAAGATTGCATGACAAGCAAGCTAATATACACCCACTGGCAGCTTTGATTTTGAATAAAAATATTTGACAGCATAGTAACATCTTTCTGAAATATTCAACTTAAAATCAAACACTTGGGACTTTTTGAAACTTAAACAATATAGTTTGGTAAAATCATAGTTTTTACAATCTTAAAATACCAATTACTCATATTAGATGTTTTTGATATTTCTTATTTAGAGGTTTTTTTTTTAAGTAGAGTTTTGTGATACTTAACGTACCTCAAAATCTGTAAACAATTGTGTCTTCTCGAGTGTTCTGATTTTCAATAGTATTGATCCTTGGGTGATTATAATTAATTTCAGCAAGTTTCATCCATAAAAAATTGTGTCTTGTAGATTGTAAATATCAATAATTTTTAAAGAAAAAGGTCACTAATTGAAATTTAATGTTTTGATTCATCTATGAGGACTGTTGATTTATATTTTCCCCACTGGACATCTTTTAAACGATTTTGTGTTGATAACAAGACTATCCACTATTATTCAACTAGTATCCTACTGTAAAATGTATTTCAATGCCATTAATGTTTGGTAACATCCATCATAATTGGAACTTAAAATTTCTGAACATACTGTCACACATCACATCACAATAATAATTATCAAACATCTACAGTAATTTAATATTTTTGTCCAAGTTACCGATTTTAAAATAAATTTCACCGACAGTGTACTTAAGCGAAATGTGTTGAATGACACCATATCGAGAAAAATGACGGCATAAAATAATGTTTACCCGCGGGCGTCCCCATTTGTCTTTATATAGTTAATGTTTCAACGATATAACTTACATAATAGTAAAATTTTAAAAGTAAGTAAATGTGACATTAAATTGAACATTCTGTTAACTTTATAACTCTTAAAAGAAGAATTCTCAATGACCGGAATTCTCAATGACCGGCAAACTATCATGTCAAGAATTCTATTATCTTTGTCATGTTTACATCAGTACTGATTAAATTGGAAATCTGACTTCATACAATAAATAATATGAATGATTAATGACGGTTTAAAATTTAACAGCATGAATATAGGATTAAGGGGGTTGACAACCTTATCGTTCGAGGTGTATTTCAATCATTCTATTTGACTTTAAAAAAAAACTCATGTATGAAAAATTTTAGCTCAATCGCTTCAGTAGTTCGTCTCTACGTTTGCCGGTCAGTTATTGTTAATATCGCCACGCGAAGTAAGAGTTTGTGTATCGGGGGAATCCAGAAGTCACGTGATGTCCCATAAATCATTACGTCACATGTAAACAGAGAAGATTTTATGATTGGTGGGTGGAAGGGTTTTGACATGTGCTAATCTATTGTTTTAGCACTCCAATTATGTGGATATTGGTGCATATCGATGCCTAAAAGGTGCTTAAAGATTTCTACAACATGAAAGACAATCTTTTAACAACATGATCATTAATTACGTAAGGTTTACATGTGTTTGCAAAATGTTGAAAAATAGCGATGGCCCATCGTAATACGCCCACCATTGTCAGCCTTAGTTATTCGGGCGGCAGACAAGAGGTATCAGTAAATGCAATAATTTAAATGTAACATTTTCATATTGCACAAGGTTCTTTCAAAGCCCTTTTATTTCATTTTCAAGAAATTTTGTCTAAATCAATTTCATACAAAATCCATCTCCTTAGGATGTTACAAATACACCATCAAGAACACAACTTCCTATTGTATTCACAAGAAATTTCTGGACAAAGTCAATAACTCAAAGTAAATATTTTTCGGTAATCTAAATTTGCAATCGGTTTCTTCTTTGGGTAATTCAAAAGGCTCAAATCATGCTTTGTCAAAATCTATCAAGAAACCAAACTATCTTCCTTGGGTTATAACAAACACACTCACCAAATTTGGTCAAAATCCATCAAGAAATGTGGTCTCTATCGTGTTCACAACAATTGTTGACAGGCAGACAGACAGACAGACAGACGGACAGACAGGGGCGACTACAATATAAAAAAAACTGCCATTTTTCCAAAAGCATATCTCGCTTACAATTTATCCGATTTTTACAAACTTTGGCTTCAGCTATAGCTTACGATGTCCTCTATAACTTTACGTTGGCTTTTTTTTTATAAAATGAATAGTTTTTTAAAAATTCAATTTTTCGTAAATGCACTCCCAAAATTTTGATTTCTATCAATATCTTCAGAACAAAACAAAATTTTCCAAAAAGCCAACGTAATTTTGTAGAGATATATGTAGACTTGCGTTGCGCAAAATTTCAACCTTCTATATTAAATAGTCTAGTAGATATGCTAATTTTAAGGGAATAATTGACGTTTTTTTCGTTCATCTTTCATACCCTATTTCTCAAAGTTGAAATGTCATAAAGAAATAAATTTTATATTTTTGGATAGCTGAAAGTCCCCTCTTTCCATTGATATTTAAATATTTCAGATAGGTGGAAAAGAAGTTGTTAAAATCGTCTATTTTTTGTACATAGGTTTAGGGTTGTCAACCCCCGTAACACATAACAGATTATCGTGTCATTTGCAACCGGCAATTTGGCATGACTACCAGTCATGACCAGCATATAGGGCCAAATCATCAGCCCTGCTAATAATAAACCTATTCAACAACTTTTGTTGAAAACCGTAAAAGAATTGTGCCTTGTAGAGTGTTGACAAGCAATTGGAAGGGCCAACTAACTGAGAGGCGGACGGACTTGGGTGCTGACAATTCCTGTCAATATATGCTGCATATTTCATGTGGGTAAACAAGGGAACAGAAACCATATCAGTATGAAAATATTATACTTTAAAGGTATAATAGGTCTTATGAACATAAAATTTTAGTTCTCAAGAATGATCAATGTGAGTATTTATTCATCTATGAAATTACCTGATGTCATAACGTAGCAGAATCTCTTAAAATCTTGAAAACTTGCAAGACTAAGTCATTTTTGAAAAACGCTTAATCAATTTATTAAGCATTTTTCAATAATCAAATGCATCTTTATCTTACCTTATTCGTAGAAGGAATTCTTTACAGCTTGGTGAATACTCCAGTCCGTTCTGTTCTTCGGAACTATCTAAGATTTTCTCAGTAACAGTTAAATATTTACATGCTCTTTCAAACCATTCCTTTCTTCCATCTGGTGAACTTAACTTTTCTTTTTGTGGCTCTAAACTTTCTAACAGTATTGACAGAGCCATGACATCAAATGTCTAAATAGGTTGAAAAAAAAAAACAAAGCATTTTTGAAGATAGAAAAATATAGGCACATTTGAAGGCATACTTATACAGCTAGATCCTGAACACATATAGATGTAACCATCGATCATTGATTAATATTAACATGATGTTTTAAAATAAACTTTCACGTACCTCATTACATTTTTAAAGGGGCCCAGGCTTTATTTGTTTCGGACAATCATCCGACAGCCTCAAACACATGAAATCTTTTGGTTAGCTAATCAGAAATAGTCTACAGAGCTTACCTTTGAAATTTGAGCCTTTAAATCCATGTGTATCCATAATCATCCGTGTTTGAATAATCATAATGTCTTAAGAATGTCCCGCCATATTGGATAACGGTTCGTTTTGATAATCAAAGAGTTATCCTTCCCGTCGTGCAATAGCGGTTATCTATATAAATAGACTACAAAGCATTTTCATTTGTAGACTTTGTCAACAGGACACACAATTTTCAGACTGACTGAAGACAAGCCGCGTACAGCACGGAAAAAAAATGAAAAGTGAAATTTTTTGTTTGAGGTTTATTTCAAGGTATTTGCGATTTTCTTAGAGCTTGAGTATTTCTGAGGACTGTTTAAATGTAACAAAGGCCCAAAACGACCCCTGCAAAAGCAAGCCTGGGCCCTTTTAATTTTGATTTATTCATCTTGTAAATTCAGAGAGACATAATAATGAATTACCGTATAATTCCGAATATAGTTCGCAGGCATGTATAATGCGCACCCCTTCACCCCTTCCTTGCTTCCGCGAAGAGGGGAAAATTCATTTATCGATGTATAGTGCGCACCCCTTTTCGCAGCAAAAATACGACTTTAAGTTGCCATTTCACAGACACTAATATCGGGAAATCGTTGTCAATACGTAAGTCACCATTCATAGATTTTTTTTATAATAAACTATGTTCCACTGCAACTTACGTTTCTACTATTTATTTTTATAATAAAACCCATTAAATCCCGTATTTATTGCTTTTAATCTCTCGTAATGGTATTATTGAGTGTTATTTAGAAATCATGTATCATGCCATTAAATTACGGTACCGAGGATGATATTCTATTGGAATAAAAATGTGCAATTACCCGGTAAACTTGGAAGTATTGGAGAAGATATCATTGACAGGAATTCGAAGGGCTAAGGGTAACTGACTTGGTGGACAACTAATAGGCCCCATTATACTTCTAATCATAATGCGAATAATAATCATGATATTGCGTCAGTTCATTTTGTGTGACTACTTGATTATTATACTAATCGATAAATTTGTACACGACTTTATTGAGATACCGCGCTATTCAATTACGGTACTCACCTGATTCGATATTTTTAATGTTATGGACATACCGAGGATGAAAAATGTGCAATTACCCAGTAAACATAGACGTATTGAAGAAGATATCATTGACAGGAATTCGAAGGGTTAATGGTAACTGACTTGGTTTAAGACTATATACTTGTAATCATAATGCGAATAATAATCATGATATTACGTCAGTTCCTTTTGTGTGAATACTTAATTGTGAATGTTTCGTTTGTTTAACGTAAATAATATCATTGTCTTTCTTAATTAAGTCTTTAATCATCGCTGAAGTGACACGATTCGCTCAATAGTTTATTTTTATCGTCTGCTTTTACCCGCCGCATAGATTTATCGACTAGTATTGCCTCTAAACGGAAATGAAAAAGTTGACGGCGTGAACCTTGTGTATCATATCTGATGAATAATTAGGAAAACAATGGATTATATTAAAACCCAGTTATTCTGGTAACTGTATTTATATTTAGGCAAGACTCGATTACGTATTGAGGCATGTCATCAAGCATGACAATCAATTGTTCCTACTATAAAAGCTACTCAAAATACTTGCACTGTGATCATTATTTTTGGTACTTCTCATCTTCATGTAATATTCAAATAACACAAAAATTATCTTTAATCATGTAAGTTTTCTTCAAATTTTTCACAATAAATATTAACCTAATAGATAATAATCATATTGAGCCATTATTAAAATCATAATTCGATCTTTTACACAAATCAATTTTACCGCGAATGTCGATGAAGGTAGACAAAATGGCGGATCCTCATCATCGATTTGCGGAATTTTCCTCGGGGAAAAATACTCAATTTTGTTAACTGTATATAGTGCGCACCCCCTCTTTGATGGTGACGTTTAAGGGTAAAAACCTGCGCAATATACACAGAATTATACAGTATATACTTACCATTACTTTGTTTCACAATATATTTACCATTACTTCGTTTCATAAACTATTTACCATTTCTTTGTTTCATAATATTCTTTATCTTACAATTACTTTGTTTTACAAATATATTTAGGCCACACCAATTATATTTTCTGTTCGTCGGGATTTCCCGTACCTGATATTGCAAATTGTATTTTTTTATTTTAAAAAAAAAAAATTCAATCCGTACTTACGTCGGTGAATCTATTATCTGCAAACCCGTTTTTTTTTTTAAAATAAAAAAATTTCGGCCCGTACCTTATTATTTTGAAAAGTAAATATGCCTGAAATAGAGTTATATTATGTTTCGCTTTTTCATCAACAAAATATAGCCTAGTCCATTTCTTCAATGTCAATTATTTCAAAACGAGGCAAGCGCACTGTTCGTTCGGCGTTGGAACGATGATACTGATGCCCAATACATATAACTCTTAGTCTGCTAGATCTGGGTCTAGTATTCTTCTCCTGACACTCTCGTCTCGTCATTTATGATTATGCCTTTTGAATGTTATTTATGAATAAAGTCAAGATATATAAGAAATAATAATTGTTATCACAGACTCAATCACAGTAATGCCAGAGGTTAGAGTCCGAGAGTGTCGTGAAACTTTCAATCAAGTTCGACCTGAAGAATACTCAACCATGGAATTCCTTTGTAACATATTATTTTCTCAGCATTATAATAACCTTTATAAATCAAGGACATTAATTGGTTTGAATTGCCAAAATTGTCCTTAATCAAGATCGTTAAAATCAACAAATGGGCCAAGAGAAAAAAATTAAGTTTACAAAATTATCGAGCGACACCACAGAACCATGATTCGAGTACACCCATATCGGTACCTTAGCAACGTCTGCTTCCGGAATTTTTTTCTTAGAATGGCCATGTGTTTGTAGGCCCTTTTACAGCGACAAAAACTTATAAAGGATGCTTTTGATTGTCACAATGCGATCCATGTCAAACACTCTGTTGCCTTACACGGCTTTGGATATTTCAGCAGAATGCACTTTCAAAGATGTCAATCCAAGGGTTTACAGGCAAGATCATGGGGAAGGAAATATTTTAGAAAGCGACCAAGAGAGGACTAAACATAGACTTTCACAATGCATTTTTTGATTTGTTCGTTGGTTGTTGATATTTATAAAAGCTTTCAGATGAAGATAAACCTTCTATAGTTAATTTTCAAATTCAAATGTGTGTGTGTTCACGATTGGTGAGCACTCTCTACAATTGTAGCAAAGCTTGTGCAGTGCATTCTGAAGTATGAACCAAACATGCATATCTAAAATAAGCCTTAAATAAGGGTGGTATGTAGCTGACCTATTAACATACAGGAAAATTGAAACTTTTTGATACAAAAAAAACACCAAGGAAGACGAATATTTTAACACAACCAATTTGGTTGTGCTATTTCATGATATTTTCATACTTTGGTCTTCTGTCTCTCTGCTGAAGGCAGGTAGATGATTCAGTCTAGTTGGATCCTTACATAACTCACAGTAATTGGAACATTTTAGTTGTTTCATTTAATTTATAGTGAATCTGTTCTAGTACACAGTCTAGTACAGATTCACTTACTAAATGAAACAACTAAAATTTTCCAATTACTACACACACTGCAGACTTAGTTTTGCCCCATCTTAGTTTTGGGGCTAGAGAATAGCATTGTTCAATCTGTCTGCAGCTCAATTTTTTTTTTTAAAATTAAAAAAATACATCCGTACCTGAAAAATCACAATAGTATTCTGAAACCTTGTTTTTTTTTTTAAAATTAAAAAAAAAAAATCGTTCGCTCGTACCTATTTTTTTTCAAAAAATTCCGAAGAACAGAAAATAAATTTGGTGTGGCCTTAGCATTACTTTGTTTCATAATATACTTACCATTACTTTGTTTCATATATTTACCATTACTCTGTTTCATAATTTGTTTACCATTACTTTGTTTCATAATTTACCTTTAATTAATTTGTTTAATAATATACTTACCATTACTTGGTTGTTAAGTAATGGATGTCCACCATTCTTCTTCAGTTGCTCAAGAATAATTTCAGTCACTGCAGGATAAATATGAACTATCTCTAAGAATTGATGTATTCTGGTTCTAGTTATTAGAAATATATAATGTACAGCAACCAAGATCTCACAAATATCCATGTCTTCAGTATCATATTCACATTGATGTAAAGCAGTAATCAATATTTTCAATAAAACCTACATTCAAAAAGATAATTACTATACCAAATGTCAGAAATTGTACCTTCGTATAATTCAGATATTGAAACATTTTATTCCATCTGTGGAACATTAAGGGTAATCACTGACATTGTTAACAACAATTCATTCCATGTAAATTAATTATTAAATTATAATAAAGATGCCAGTTGAGTTAAACAACAACATGAAGAGATGTTAAATCAGTTCAAATTACACCAAAATTATAAAAACTATAACCTCTTACACCTTCAAGATTATTTTTTGATGCATTTAATCTACATCAAAGACAATAAACAAAAGAAAAATTTTGAATTTAGAATCTTAGAATCGTCTCATTCAATCTTGAAAAATAGCTATAGCCATCGTAATACGCCTACATTTGTGGGAGGTTGAAAAGAGTTTAAATTAAAGATTTCTGATTTTTTCTCTGCATGATTACAAACACTCACACCAAGTTGAATGAAAATCCATCCATAAACC
Organism: Nipponacmea schrenckii; assembly: GCA_030562195.1. NCBI lineage: Eukaryota > Metazoa > Mollusca > Gastropoda > Lottiidae > Nipponacmea > Nipponacmea schrenckii. The sequence goes on from JAUJPP010000002.1 coordinate 4,970,412, forward strand.
TGCTCTCTATCATGTCCACAATAAATAAAACGTGTTTTCAAGAACAAAGACAAGAACCAAATATTTTTCGATTGGTCTGATTTTCAATAGGGTTCATCCTTGGGTCATTACGAAGAATCAAACCAAGTTTCATCAAAATTCATTAGGAAACCTGTTCTATATCATGTCCAAAATAAATTTAACGAGATTTCAAGATTCTTAATAGAGTTCATCCTTAGTAGATAAAAACACTCAGACCTAGTTTCTACTGTGTTCACAATTTAAAATAAGTAAAAAGTAAAAATACAAAAAGAATTCATCAAATGATTGCTGAATTTTAACTCATCTTTCATCTCAACAATAGAAATATCTATCAGAAGAAAACTGAGCAAAAATAAAGACTGAAAGGTGGACAAACAGAAGTGACATCAATACACATCCACATATTCATTGATGAGCTTACCTCTTGAATACTCTCATTAGTATAACCATACTTCATTTGAATAAAATCTCTGATATAGGACATGTACATATCTTGTTTTATTTCATTGGTTATTTCCATATTTATAAGTAGCAATCCTAAACCCTGATCACTTATGATGCCAGATGCATGTCTAAAGATATCAGCTCCTAGAAAGATAGAGATAATCTTATGTAATTTATTGTAAATCTATTTGTCAGGCACGTTGAGTCAGGCATGTTGAATCCAGAACAAGGCAAACAAAAAAAGGAAACATGGGGTCACTGCAGTAAAATTGCCACATTAAGGCCTTAAAAGCCTCTTTCTCTAATCCAAATAATTCAAAAAGAATCATATTTAACACCATTAAAATGAGATTTGAATATGCCATCTAATGATGCTTTCAAATGAATTATAACTTCACACATTTTTAAGAAATGGCAGCCCTTCTCTCGCTGGTGATAGTGTTTAATGACCAAAAAGTCACATAAAATATTCTTTCATATCAGTCGCCATCTTGATAACTTATATCTTAACAGAGACACAAGATAATTTGGTGTGAGATACACAACATAATTTTTGTATTCAGACTCATACATAATTTGTATCTATCAGACATATAAGATAATTTATATCGCAACAGATACACAACATAATTTATATATTTAGAATCATACATAATTTGTATCTATCAGACATATAAGATAATTCATATTGCAACAGATACACAACATAATTTATATATTTAGAATCATACATAATCTATCAGACATATAAGATAATTTATATCCCAACAGAGACACAAGATAATTTGGCTGTGAGATACACAACATAATTTATATATTTAGACTCATACATAATTTGTATCTATCAGACATATAAGATAATTTATATCGCAACAGATACACAACATAATTTATATATTTAGACTCATACATAATTTGTATCTATCAGGCACATAAGATAATTTATATCCCAACAGATACACAAGAAAATTTCAATCCCAACAGAATCACAAGATTATTTGGTGTGAGATACACAACATAATTTATATATTCAGACTCATATATTACATAATTTGTATCTATCAGATATACAAGATAATTTATATCCCAACAGATACACAAGATAAATTATATCCCATCAGACACATAAGATTATTTGTATCTACCAGACACAAGATAATTTGTATCTATCAGACACAAGATAATTTGTATCCAACAGATAAACATGCTAGTTTGTATCTATCAGACACAAGATAATTTGTTTCCAACAGATACAAAGGATAATTTGTATCTATTAGACACAAAAAATAATTTGTATCTATCGAGACATTTGAAAGTAATGAAGTTTTTGAGATGATAGAATCTTGTATCTATCAGACACAAAAAAATAATTTGTATCCATCAAACACAAGATATTCTATACTCTCAAAAACTTCGTTACTTTCAAATGTCTCCTCATTTTCCAAAAGGATCTCATGAGATTTAATTTGAGTCTTATAAAAACTTTATGCAAATGATTGTGGTGTAATATTCATTCCAAATTTGTTGTTATATAGAACTTACCCTTGCCTTGTATATCTTCTGATTTATCCCCTAAAGTTGTCATAGTCTTTTCTATCAAATCAAAATACAGCCAGGAAAAAGGAAAACTAGATTGAAAACATCTCTGTCCATAGCCTGTGTTGTTTACAACAAATTCATTCAAAACTTCAGAATGTTCTCTTGAAATGAAATTTGAACATTTCAAATCCAACAAGTGGTTTTTATCTAAGATATCTAACCATAAATTCTCTCTCCATTCATTGCTTTCTTTGATAATATCCAGGTTTAAATTCTTATCCAATACAGCTACAGTTCCAGCCAGTATTGGTGTGATCTTTTCTTCAAAATACTGCCCAATAGCGCGTCTGTAAGAAGAAAATATGATAAAATATGATATTAAGGATGCAATATTTTTCTTTGTAATTGCATAAAAAAGAATTAACAAATGACAGATTGCTTCATGTGGGCGTATAAATAAACCCAAGTTTAAATTTCATATCTATCCAGTAACACATATATAATGTTTGAATACAGAAGGTATGTCTAGAGCTGCAAATAGAAATCTAACCTGAAGGTTCCAGTTTTATGAATCTTATCAGATTTACAAACTTCATTCACTAGCCAGTTGCTAGCAAACTGAGAACCACCTCGCTCATTCTCCTTCTCCAATAGTAACCGACTTACAATGGACCTTATTCCTTTACTGAATTCACTCCTATAATCTATAATATTGTAATTTACATATTATATTGCAATTCAGTAATGATAAATAAACAGACAACTTTGGTCTTACCTATTGTCAGATGTGATAAACAGATGTGTTATCGTTTCCTGTTCAGGGCCCTGAGAAGAGTATAAGGTAAAACTCCATGCATTTCATTTCATTTCATTTAGGGCCCTGAGATTTGATATTATTTTGGTATTTCATTACAACTGTATGTATAATGTCTGTATAACTCAGTAGATTTAGACTAATTAGAAAGAAGAAGTTCACTTTTCCTTAAGAAAAATCAAGATATCTTGCCAGGCAAGGTAACATACGTCCACTGGCAGCCTTGAATTTGAATAACATATTGAGCAATAACTCAAAAAACATTCACTGAAAATTGAACCCAATGGCAAAAACTCCAAAACTATCTAATCGAAAAATCGTCAAATTCAAACTTGACCACCATCTTATCTATTTCAATACTCATACCAAGTTTCATCAAATCTTGTTGCTTCTTTTGCACACACAAAAATTTCACTAAGTCAAGGGCAATACCTAAAAAACTATTCTTTAAAAAAAGTCATCAAATTCAAACTTGACTACTGTCTTATCAATTCTAACACCAAGGTCTATAAAAATCCTTTGAAAATTGAAGCTTTTTACTGCAACCACGATAGAATTTTGACGAAATGTACTAAGGCAAGGGCAATAATTCAAAAACCTACATTGAAAGATAGCTTGCCAGGCAAGGTAACATACGCCCACTTCAGCAAATAGAATATTCCATGTTTTTCCATTTCATCAAGGGCAATAACTCATAAACTGACATCTGGAATCGCACCATTTTTGAACTTGTCCGAGATGTTATTAAGATGAAATACCAAGTTTCATTCAAATCAGATAAAAACTACAGCTTCTATTAAGTACACAAGTAAATTTTAACATATTATCATTAGATCAAGGGCAATAACTCATAAACAGATATCTGGCGAGATATTATCAAGATGAATACACATACCAAGTTTCATTCAAATCGGATGAAAACTATAGCTTCTATTGGATACACAAGTACATTTTAATGTTTTTCATTTAATCAAGGGCCATAACTCATAAAACGACATCTGGCATCGCACCATTTTGAACTTATCTGAGATATTATCAAGATGAATACACATACCAAGTGTAATTAAAATCGGATGCAAACTATAGCTTCTATTGTGTACACAAATAAATATTAATGTTTTTTCATTTAATCAAGGGCCATAACTTATAAACCGACATCTGGAATCATGCTATTTTCGAACTTGTCTGAGACATTATCAAGATGAATACACATACTAAGTTTCATTCAAATCGGATAAAAACTACAGCTTCTATTGCGTACACAAGTAAACTTTAACGTTTTTTCATATAATCAAGAGCCATAACTCAGAAACAGACATCTGGAATCGTTCAATTTTCTAGTCCGAGATGAATACACTTACCAAGATTCATTCAAATCGGATAAAAACTCTGGCCTGTATCGCGTACACAAGTAATTGTTGACGGACTGACGGACATGGGTGATGGCAATATATGTCCCCTTTTTTTCAGTGGGCGTATAAAAATAGTCAAATTCAAACTTGACTGAGGTCTAATCAATCCCAATGCTCAAACCAAGTTTTATCAGAATCCTTTGAAAATTGTAGGTTTTATTGCACCCACAATAAAATTTTGACGCAATTTTACTAAGTCAAGGGCAATAACTCAAAAAAAGTTCATAAAAATAAAAATCCAAATCTTATCAATTCCAATGCTCATACCAAGTTTCATTAAAATCCATACAAAATTGAAGCTTCTACTGCATCAACAATAAATTTGGACGCAATGTAACTAAGTCAAGGGCAATTACTCAAAAAATGTTCATCGAAAGAACTTTAAATTTGAACTTGACTGCCGTCTTATCAATTCCAATGCTCACACCAAGTTTCATTAACATCCATTGAAGATAGCAATGCAATGCATTGAAATACGCCCAAATGGCAGCCATACTACAGATACTTATATTAAAGATTTTTCTACGTTTAACTATATATCTCGGTAAAAAGTATCCTACAACACAAAAAATCAGATCAGATCAACTTTAAGTCCCCAATAACTCACATGCCAAATATTTTAATGACAATGACACCAGGAAATTTATCGCAGGAATTATTAATTGATGCACGACTTTCACAAAAGGTTTGCTTCTATTATAAAAGATACATTCACAATTTCAAGCCGGTCGTTGGCAGATGTCAAGTGTTCTGAAGTTAAAACTAAATAAAACTTAGGTCTAAAAAAGCCAACGTTTACAAGCGATATCTGATTTAGGCTATTGATATCGGGACCAATCAAATAAACCTTTATTAGGCCTACCAGTATTTAAATATTTTGTCGATATGAGGATATGTCCTTCCAACATAATGTAGGGTAGGAAATCCATTTCAGAATTTGACCTACTTAATCGGAGATTTTCTTTGGAAAGTCATTCGAGAAGACTGTCCTCAAGATATTGACTCTCACTATTTTACATGTCATAATAACATTGTTTGACGAATGCACTGCATACTTTGATAATATAACACAAACACAAACATTTCGTGAAATAAAAAAAGAAAGAAATTTAAGCTGTAGAAGTGACAAGATCGACAAAATTTATTAAATTTTAGACAGAGGTTAAACTCGACAATCCAGTCCTTCTGATATCTATGTAAATAGTAGTTAGTCTGGGTGACAGAGACTACAATTCGCGGGTTTATTGAATTCACGCGTTCTGATTGGTTGTGACGTCAAAAAAGGGGAGGTCTGTCGAATTGTCAATAATGTCGGCTGGAAAATAAGTACAAGACTGTTACCCTGAAGTTTTATGCTATATCTCGGCCAAAAATTGTCCGATCAGCACCAAAATCAATAGGGATCCTCTTTGTAATGTTATTAACCCATTAACAAAAATAAAAAAGATCCATTGAGAATTGTAGACTGTAGAGTGAGTACAAGAAAAATGTGAACAGACACATACACACACACACACACCCACACATACACACAGACAGACAGACAGGGGTGATCACAATATATGACCAAAATACATTTTGGGCGTATAAAAATTGTAGCTTCTATTGTGTCTACAACAAATATTGAGGCAGGGGCAATAACTCAAAAACTGTTCATCGAAATATTGTCAAATTCGAACTTGACCGCCATCTTAACAATTCCAATGCTCACACCAAGTTTCATTAAAATCCATTGAAAATAGTAGCTTCTATTGTGTCTACAACAAATATTGAGCCAGGGGAAATAACCAAAAAAACGTTCATAAAAAATCATCAAAATCGAACTTGACGCTTCTATTATGTCTAGAACAAATGTTGACGGACGGACCTACGGACAGGGGCGACAACAATATACGTCCACATATTCATGTGGGTGTATAAAAATCCACATAAACCTTATTGGCAACTAAGAACATGTATTAGAAAGGCCTTATAAGTGGAGCAGTTTTTACGATGGAAAGACCAGAGTTACAACACAAAATTTTACCTCTAGACATGTGTAAAAAATTAAATTAGTCTAATCAGCTAAACAATCAAAGACTTATGAGCTGAATTGTTGACAAAACATTCAATTCAGTGACTTTCAAAATTAATTTACCTGATAATTTACAAATAAATGGCAGCAATAATTATTTATGCATGTAAAAATCTAACCTTTAAGAAGTGTTATTAATATTGAAACTCGTTGAGTTGGTCTTGATAGTGTTTCATTATTATCTTTCACACGGCCAATGGCAGCTTGGATACAGGCCACAACTTTTGAATGGAAATATTCATCTGTTAAGTACATGTTAAAACTATCATTGTTCCTAACATCAGAATCATCATCAAGACTAATATTTATAGATTCCAGCTCCAAACCACTGTCACTAGATGGACTTGCCACCATTTTTTTATCAAGCGAATCTTCCATGTCTTTTGTCCGCTTGAATAATACAGCTACAGAATTCTGCTTCATCTCTATTAAATTAGCACCAACATTTACGCTGGGGTGAAGATCATCTATATGTAGACAATGCCATTTACCACCCTGTAAATAGCAAATTTTTTTTCTTTACTAAAATTAAGAGTTTTTTTTGTCAGAAACAATGTCAGAAGAATTCAGAGGCTTTTTGTGAGAACCACTGTCAGAACAATTCAGAGGTTTTTGTCAGAAACATTGTCAGAACAGTTCAGAGGTTAACAATAATAAATTCTTCATCAAAATTGAACTTTACATCGAAATTGAAATTTTTTTAAGTCCAATTAGAAATATTGGCCAGGGCGAAAAATAATCTGGATGGATCACCATTCTTCTGTGTTGCGGGAATTAAGGTATTAATTTTGTTTTTGATGGAATATTACCTGATAACCAGTAAATTGTTGTTGTGTCATCCTATCAAGTTGAACTATGAATATAACGTGAAGATTTTTTAGATCTTTTGGTAAATTATCATCAACACAATATTGTGCACTTTTTACCAAATTTGTAGTACCACCATGACTATCACATTGTATAATCAATATTTTATTCCCTTCAATACATCTCTGACCAAAGTTTCTGTAAAAGATAGAAATGCAGATAATGTAACATACATCCACAACATAATTCAAAAATAGCTTCTATTGCACTCACAATAAAATTTTGACGCAATTTTAAAAAGTGCAATAACTAAAAAATCGTCGAACTTCGAAATTGATCAATTTCAATGCTCACACCAAGTTTCATAAAAATCCATTGAAAATTGTAGCTTCTTTTGCTTGCTTCAAGGGCAATAACTCAAAAACTGTTCATTGAAAATTTAAACTTGAATGATGTCTTATCAATTTCAATACTCATACTAAGTTTCATCAAAATCCATTGAATATTGTTGCTTCTATTGTACCATCAATAAACTTGTGATGCGATTTTACTAGGTCAAGAAAAAATAACTCAAAAAAAAATTATATTTTCTTTAAGGCATCTGATTAGCTATATATAATTTCATTTGATGTTCAATAAGGTAGATAAGAAAATTTTACTTGATTTGTTGACAGAACTGTTGTTCAGTATCAAAGGACTGCAGATTTAATAACAGAATATTTTGTACTGGAAGTTGAAACCTCTTTGTTTCTTCATCTGTTAATAAAGTTGAATGTGTTGTTATCTAAAAATACAAAAAAATATATTTAAAAGTAAAAAGTGTGAAAAATTGATCTATTTCCCTATTGACATCATTTTATACATTAAAGTTGGGTTCTCTTATTGTTTAGAGTCAAATCAAGCTTACCGTACTGACTGATTGATTGCTGTTTCTGCAGTCTAATTAAAATATAGACCTAACTTTCGTTCGTATTTTATTAGTTTTGTTTCGTATGTTTTCATAAGCTATGGGCTTTGTACGTAACCAATACAGTTAGGTCTAACACTGCCCTTCAATATGAACTGTTTGGACGACCTTTGACCTAACTCAGATTTAACTAATCGAGTGGTTCCATTCCCTGCTAATGGGTAATATGAAGCGAACAATTGGTGCATTCTGAGAAGTGTTAAACTAACTTATCAACTCCACTCAAATAGAAAGTAGAACAATATGGCTGTTTTGTCAACTGCTAATAAATTATTTCTTTATTATGGATTCAATATAGACACTGAAGAAGGTTTATACTAAAAGAAATGTGTGTTTGATATGTGGAATGGCCTTTGTACCAGGGTTTTTCATTGGCTGTTCTGTATGAGTTCAAATTTTAGTGGATCGGTTATAACAAAGGTCATTAGGTTAAAACTGAGATAGGACAAAGGTTGTTCGAACAGTCCGTATTGAAGGGCAGTGTTAGACCTAACTGTAGTGGTATTAACGTCAAAAGCCAATAGCTAATAAAAACATTTGAAACGAAACTAATAAGATACGAACAAAAGTTAGGTCTAGGCCTATATTTTAAGGGGTTTTTGATGAATAATCAATGTATTCTTCAGTTACCCTATTCAAAAGGATATATGGTGAGGTAAAACTGATTTAAATGAATTCATTATGTATTTGCAAAATAATATTAAAAAAAATTTTTTCCTCTTGCTAGAGATAATAAATAGAATACCATAATACCACAAAAAGAATTTGGGGAACTAGACATGCATTCATAATTACAATCGACTATGTCATTTTTTAAGATGTACGGGTTTTCATGCTCTTTTTAAGCAAATGATGTTTCTTGATCGAGCTGACCCGAGAAAAAATTTAGGCTCATAATGAGTTAATTTGGAACTTGTATTATTCCCGATCATTAGAATATTTCAAATTCCAATTGATATAAGCATAAGGCATCAAATTATTGAATTCATATACTAAATAATGAGGTTTGAAAACAGTAACTTAAAACGTTTCATCACATTAATAATATTTGTGATAAATCCAAATTTGAGTACATGTATTTGAGTGAAGATCAGTGTCAAATTCTTTAAGTGATGAATTACCTGAGCAAACAAAGTGTTTGAACTTTGAATTTTTGGTTTAACATAGGAAAATATATCATTATGTTGTTGTTCAAAAAAATATACTTCATTCAAGAATTCTTTCTCTGCTGACAATGGGCTGTTCTCTGCTTGTAAAACAGCTTCGGGGGTACTGCACCATAACAGTTCTTTTTTACATAGAAGAAATATCTAAAAAATATTGAAAAATGAATAAATACAAAACTAAGGACACATGTAATTCATTTACAATTATAAACTAGAATTGCTTACAATTATGAACGTATTTCGAGAGCCTTAAAATATTATGTAGGCTAAATTTGCAATTACCTACATCTAGACAATATATTGAATATCATTTGACCTAGTTTTCAAAGTCATAAAATAATTAGGTCACACCTTCCGTAACGGTTAATGATGGCGAAAATATGAAAATTATCAATTTTTGCTGTATTTAAGTACACTTATCTCTATGAATTTTTTAAGTAAGCCAAATTAAAAAATATCTACTCGTAGACAATATATTGAATGTTATTTGACCTAATTTTCAAGGTCATAGATTAAGTGGGTCACACCTTCCGTACCCGTTAAAGTGACCTAAATTTTTAAAAAAACGAAATTTAAATAATTCGAAAGAAAATACGAAATTTGAAAATCGGTCTCCAAGAAAAGGTAGATAATGATCCATTGTATCTATGTGCTAAATTTCATCAAAATCGGTCTATCAGTAGTGTCTGAATTTCGGATTTAAGAATTGTAACGAAAATTCAAAATGGCGGCCGATATGGCAGCTTGACCTAATTATTTAGGTCAAATCAATTACTATTGACAAGTTATTTATAAAACAGCTTTCACTTTTCACCTAGCAGTTATAGACCGGAAATTGCGTAATTACGTCATTTGAGGCTAAACCGGAAGTGGAATTTTTTTTTTACATTTTTTTAAAAATTATAAACATATCGCCTACCAACTGGTAAAATTTCAAAATTTTACCCTTCATATTAAATGAGAAATCACGGTCTGAAATTTTTGCCGATGACCCTTGAATATTGAATTGCAAATCGTGGGTAAAATATTTAACCTAATTGCATAAAACCTATAATTGTTAGTTGACAAATACATTGAAGTTTTCAAATCTGAAAATCCGGTCAAAATCGAACTGAAAATAAACTTGCTAAAGCAAAAAAACCCGAACTTCCGGTTCTCACTTCCTGTCAGAGATAGAACTTCCGGTTTTGTTTTATTTGATAATAGAAATCATTCTAAGATCAACTGTAGTTTTAGAATTTCTGCACCTTTTACCAGTTTGTCTGCAAACTCATCCAAGAATTACAAAAAAAAAAAAAAAAAAAAAAAAAAAAAAATAACCCGAACGATTACAATACGTTTTCGCCAAAGTCGAAATACGTAAAAATAAAAATATCTGAAGTAATCTGTACGTTTGCTCTATGACCTATAACTGGAGTTCCCCCTTACAACATTGAAGAGATAAGGATTAAGCTCTAAAAGCATATATCACTGTGTAGTAAGCCAATTTTAGATTACAGACTATTTTTCACATTTAGGATTTTCAATTTGGGCTTATTTTCAAAAATTCTTCAGGCTGTTTAACAATCCATTTCAATAACAGACGCAAAGGTTTCTCCATTGGGCAAATCACTTTTTATTTATCAATATCACTTAATATTTACCAATATCACTTATAACATCACTTATCATTTATCAATATCACTTAATACTCAATCCAAAAAAAATGACCTTTCATTTCATCTAACAGGTAACTGATAGGTTCATTGACCATACTGCCATATATTCATTACATTTAGATATTTCTGTTCTTCAACCAGAAGAACATAAAATTGTTTAATCGTGACAATAAAAACGCCTGTTTGCAGAACTCTTAACACCTTAACTCTTCAAAAGCCAGATTGTTTACAGAATAGAATAAATTACCTGATATGAAAATTGTCACAAAATGAATAAATTTTATGATTATTTACTGCTTGAATTACATGATATTACTAAATGTAATATTTGTTTCAGATTTAGGCTTTAAATTTCCACCTATTTATTGTAAATGTGGTTTTAAATAAATAACAAATAAGTGCGCTTATTTTCCAAAAAAAATCCACAAATGAAAGAAATTCATTGGAAAGCTTATACCCTGTTTAAATCTTGTCAGGTGTGAAACTGGAGGGACGATTCTCATTAACACTGGTCTAGACCAGGGCTATTTTTGTGGTTTGTTTTGTCGAATTTACCAAGAAATCATCCTCCGAAAAATCCATTTCTAAAATGCAATCTTCACTGAAAACACGATATGCCATCATGCTATATACGAAATGTCGGGTGCAGAATATATTTGATTTCTCAAATTTTCACAGAAATATCACCTGGCTATGTTTACATCTAGAGATAGCCTTGACCTTCATCTGTCTTGTGGTGAAATAATTGGAATTATAGTAATTAGTAATTTCTAGTTCAATAGTCTCATAATAAAAAGGTAGCAACTTAAATTCATTATCTTCATTTTTTTTACATATATACAGTGTACCTGTGTTTATATGGTTGCTGATAATCTGGAAACCTCGACATCTGCAGTTATTTAACTGAGCAGGAATATTTACTTTATAAAATTACTAGGTTCTGTGATCGACAACCAATTATCAAACTGTGCAATACATGCATGTCTATTATGTGATGGGTATGTGACACTTGACAGATGTTCAAAAAGGAAGGGACATAACTCTAGTTATGGAATGGCTAGTTAGATCTATTGGAATGGCTTATTTCAACGATCCTGAAAATCATTAAACCACACTATTTTATCAGGAACGAGAATAAAGCTCGAACTAAACAGTCAAAATCTGTGGATTCATTAAAATTCATTGAAAAATGTGAACAAAATATCAAGGATAGAAGGTTGAGATCTGTCAAAATATGCTTTCAAACTGTAATTCAGGTTTATTGAATACTTACATTACCTTACATTTCCGTGTATAATGCGCAGGTTTTTGCCATAAAATGGGCCCAACAAAGAGGGGGTGCGCACTATATACGGTTAAATAAATTTGGAGTATTTTTTTCCAACGAAAATGCCGCAAGTCAATGTTAAGGATCCGCCAATTTGTCTTCCTTCATCGACATTCGCGGTAAAATTGATTTGTGTAAAAGATTGAATTATGATTTTAATAACGGCACAATATGATTATTATCTTATAAATTAAATATTTATTGTTAAATATTTGAACAAAACTAAAATGATTCAAGTTAATAACTTTGTTATTAAAATGGAAAATGTTACGTGAAGACGAGAGGTACCAAAAATAATGTTCACGGGCAAAGCATTTTGGATGGCTTTTATAGTAGGAACAATTGATTGTCATGCTTGATGACATGCCTCAATACGTAATCGAGTCTTGCCTGAATATAAATACGGTTACCAGAATAACTGGGTTTTAATATAATCCATTGTTTTCCTAATTATTCATCAGATATGATACACACGGTTCACGCCGTCAATTTTTTCATTTCTGTTGAGAGGCAATACTAGTCGATAAATCTATGCGGGGGGTAAAAGCAGACGATAAAAATAAACTATTGAGAGAATCGTGTCACTCCAGCGATGATTAAAGACTTAATTAAGAAAGACAATGATATTATTTACGTTAAACAAACGAAACAATCACAATTAAGTCAAAATGAACTGACGCAATATCATGATTATTATTCGCATTATGATTACAAGTATAATGGGCCCTATAAGTCTTACACCAAGTCAGTTACCGTCAGCCCTTCGAATTCCTGTCAATGATATCTTCTTCAATACGTCTAAGTTTACCGGGTAATAGCAAGTTGAATATCATCCTCGGTACCGTCCATAGCATTAAAAATATCGAATCAGGTGAGTACCGTTAATTAATAGCGCGGTATCTCAATAAAGTCGTGTACAAATTTATCGATTAGTATAATATTCAAGTATTCACAAAATGAACTGACGCAATATCATGATTATTTTTCGAATAATTATTACAAGTGTAATGGGGCCTATTAGTCTTACACCAAGTCAGTTACTGTTAGCCCTTCGAATTTCTGTCAATAATATTTTCTTTAATACGTCTAAGTTTACCGGGTAATTGCACATTTTTATTCCAATAGAATATCACCATCGGTACCGTAATTTAATAGCATGATACATGATTTCTAAATAACACTCAATAATATAAGCAATACATACGGGATTAAAATGGATTTTATTATAAAAATAAATAGTAGAAACGTAAGTTGCAGTGGAACATTGTTTATTATAAAAAAAATCTATGAATGGTGACTTACGTATTGACAACTATTTCCCGATATTGGTGTCTATGAAATGCCAACAAAAAGTCGTGTTTTTGCCGCGAAAAGGGGTGCGCACTATACATGGGTATATGAATTTTCCCCGATTTCGCGGAGGCAAGGAAGGGGTGCGCATTATACATGCCTGCGCACTTTATTCGGAATTATACGGTATATGGATATTATGAATTGCAATACCTGTTTCATGAACACAACAGTACAATTAGCACAATTCAATTATGACAGATGTTGTTTAAAATGACAAGGACTCACTTCTTGTTGGTCTGAATCATCCTTCCACAGCTTTAAAACAAGAGCTGCTGCGGCATCAGAATGATAACCCATAAAAGCTTCTTCTACTTTTTCTTTTCCTTTATCTTGATTTCTTAAAAAATATCTATCAAACAACATTGAATTTAGTAACAATACTATATTGTTTGAATGGGGCTGAATGGTTACACATATAATCATGTTTAGTAACTTGTGGTAGATATAAATACATGCTACAGGAATAATAACTGGCATCTGTCTATGAGTTTTCTTTCAGAACAATGCATTTTGATGCTTATAGCTGGCTAAGGCTAAAATTCAAGTTTTAAGTAGTTGTCAATGAACTTTAATGTTTTCCAGATATTTTCTTACTTTGATTTATTTTGAGACAATTTACTAGCCCAATCCTTAAGTTGTTTAGTAACCTCAGTCTGTTCTTTTGTCATTATATTATCCAGTGTCAGAAAATGTTTCTCTAAACGATTTATCAGAGGAATTGGAAACTTTTCATAAACAACCTTCTTTTCAGCAACAACTATCAATCTAAAATAGAAAAATAAAATATTTTCATGCCTTTAAAAAAGACTGATTTTATTATCACAGGCTTGTACAAATTTCTTGAATCCATTCGACAGACTAACATCTGTAGACCAAAAGGCTATAAATTTCATAGAAATATGTTTGACAGTCCAGTTACAATCACCATTTTAATCTTTTTGGAAAGATGAACAATCATGTCTGTAAAAATTCAAGCTCAAAATTGAATATTTTTCTAAAATGAGGTTAACAGCTGATATGAACATTTTTTTAACATTCATATGTGATTTTTTTAGGTCATATCGATTACTATTCACAAGTTATTATAAAACAGTTTGCACTTTTCACCTAGCTGCTATAGACCGGAAGTTACGTAATTACGTCAAACCGTAATTTGAATAATTTTTTTTTTACAAATTTTTTTAAAAATGGAATCATATCGCCTTTCAACTGGTGGAGTTTTAAAGTTCCACCATTTACATTAAGCAAGAAATCAGGGTTTGAATTTTTTTCCGATGACCCTGCAATTTTAAATTGCATTATGAAAGTTTTCATTATGAAAATTTGATCGAAATCGAACTGCCAATAAAGATGCAAGAGGAAAAAAACCTAAATTTCAGTTCTTACTTCCAGTCAGAGAAAGAATTTCCGGTTTTGTTTTATTTGATAATAGTAATTATTCTAAGGTCACCTATGAATTCAGAATGTCTTTACCAAATAACAAGTTCGTCTACAGACTCGTCCAAGAATCTCCAAAAAAAAAAAAAAAAAAATCAGAACAATTACAATACATTTTCGATTGAATCGTCATAATAGGTAATAACAAATCTAAAAAGTATTTACAGCATAAAACTGGATTCTTACCTGAAGTTCTTATGTACTCGACACTTGACACGATGTGAACCTAAACCTAAATCGACATATCTTTCACCGCCAAATTTTGCATAGTACTAAAAGAAAAGAGCATACAAAGACAAAGATAATAACTGTCAGCTTGGAAATGAAATAAGAAAATTTACAGCACAGCAAAAATCACCAATATTATATAAACCTTCAATGATACACATCTTTTGGACTTCTTGGAGGGATAATGAACCATATTACAAAGTTTTGACCTGTTCTGGGCTGCTGTAAATCTATATATACTGTTATTAATTTCGAAACCTCCTAAGAAATAAAAATCATAAAAAAGTGTCTTTAATAAATATCTACTACCCTACAATCTCTGACTTTCTAGATTTCCTTTGGCAAAATATTCCGGAGAAAAAATTCTTCCATGAAATAATTACACTGACACAGGAAACCAGATTAGACTAACATATAATAGAATAGATCGATTAGGCCAAACACAGCTTGAATATTATAGTAAGGGAGAATATAGTCCCTTGTGGTTATATTCAATTTAATTTCCTTATTACTCTCGTTTTATCATTCTTTGGACCAAAGGTTATCAGAATTCTATTAAATATTTATCCAATCCAATCCTTTATGTAAAATATTTTGAAGTTTGTCAAATATACCATAAGGAACTGGGATTGCATTCCTGTTTTTATGTTAATGAGTAAATCACATGAGAAAAATTTGTCATCCGTCAACTTTGGTAACTATAGAGGCTAACTACACTACTTTATAAAATATAAGGGATTATTTTTAAAACATGAGATGTGGAACTATAATTACAACAGAAATGGGTTTTTATCTATATTGATGTCCCTTATACCAGGGGCAAGCTGCATATGCCATTTCAAATCTGTCCAACAAAAAATAATAAGACAAATTGTGTAAAATAAGGGATATCAGACAAAAAAGGTTCGAAGCAAAGAAAAAAGGAAAAATGGTTCAAAACCGACCTTTTTTCAACTTTACGAACCAACAGAATATACACTTAATAAGAAAAAAGATGATTACATCATTATCATCACCTCCAACCTTTGGGTCTAAATCCCAGATAAATGATGCAGGTAGGGTGACATTGGAAATAAATTCACTGTCAAATTAACTACTTTCTGACGCTTGCTTCTGCTGCGATACTAAAATTAAAGACAGAGCTTCAAACTAAATCAGATTCCCACAACAAAATGTTACATAAGAACACAATTTTTACCCTTCTTTATTCATATAAATGGTTTTAAAGGATGGTTAAAATATAATTTCTACGTAAAAAATATTAAATTTAACTGTAAATATTTGATGATCGGATTGTTTTGTTATTGTGATGTGACGTATGACAGTATGTTCAGAAAATTAAAGTCCCAATTATGATGAATATAACATTTATGAAATTGAAATACATTTTACAGTTGGATACTAGTTGAATAGTAGGCTACTAAGTGTGGTAGTTTTGACATCAGAAAAAAACCATTAAAAAAATGTCCGGCTAGGAAAAAAATAAATCAACATCCCTGAATTGAAACAATTAAACAACCAGGTGAATTTGACCCTATGTTGAAAATTCTTCTTTATCCAAAAAGCTACACCACATCCATGGGTTGATTTCAGACATGGAAGATGGACAAATACAAAACAATCAAGGATACAATGTAGATGATGCCAACAATTGAACAGTTAGATCAATTATAAATATAATGGAAAAAAAGATGAAAAGAATTGAAAATAAAAATTATAAGTTAAAAAATGAAACCTGAAATTCACATTGCAAAAATATTAGAATCAATTGAACATGACATACTGAAAACAGTTTAAATCTTCCGTCCATCAGATTAAATGAAAAATTTGTGGTAGTATCTGTTCAATATCTCTGTATGAATTCTTTGAAAGTAGTCATTTTTCTAAAGTCAGTTTTTTTTAGTTCATTTTGATAAAATCTGCCCAATATGAAAAGATAGCTTGCCAGGCAAGGTAACATACGCCCACTTCAGCAAACAGAATATTCCATGTTTTTCATTTAATCAAGGGCAATAACTCATAAACCGACATCTGGAATCGCACCATTTTTTAACTTGTCCAAGATGTTATTAAGATGAATACCCATACCAAGTTTCATTCCAATCGGATGAAAACTACAGCTTCTTCTTTACACAAGTAAATTTTAACGTTTATTCATTTAATCAAGGGCCATAACTCATAAACAGACATCTGGCGAGATATTATCAAGATGAATACACATACCAAGTTTCATTCAAATCGGATGAAAACTACAGCTTCTATTGCGTACACAAGTAAATTTTAACGTTTTTTCATTTAATCAAGGGCCATAACTCATAAACCGACATCTGGAATCGTGCCATTTCCGAACTTGTCCGAGATATTATCAAGATGAATACACATACCAAGTTTCATTCAAATCCGATGAAAACTACAGATTCTATTGCATACACAAGTAAATTTTAACGTTTTTCCATCTAATCAAGGGCCATAACTCATAAACTGACATCTGGAATCGTGCCATTTTCGAACTTGTCCAATATATTATCAAGATGAATGCACATACCAAGTTTCATTCAAATCGGATAAGAACTCTGGCCTGTATCGCGTACACAAGTACACAAGGACGGACCGACGAAGGACAGGGGTGATGGCAATATACGTCCACATTTTTATGTGGGCGTATAAAAAATGGGCTGTATATTTCAAACCCTAGAGATTTCATATTTTTGTTATAAAATGTGGTTACCTGATATACCCACAACTTTTGGGGTTCTCTGTCAGATTGTTTCATTATTGTTTCAAACAGTTAAACCTGTTTTTTTGGGGTTTTTTTTTTAGAGGAATAACCCAAACCTATCATGTATATAAATCTATAACTGTTCAAAATTATACATATCATCTTTCATCAGGTATATTAATTAAATCCTCTTTGGCAAAAACTTTAACTTTTAAACAGTTTTTTTTTTTTAATTCTTTATGAATTTCATTTGCGATTCTCATACCTAATTTTAATTTTGATTTTAAATGTCTTATGATCGAAGCTCTCTCAACTTTTCTCTAAAAGAGGGATTTGGAATAGATTCTAATTTTTGAATCAATTGTATGTCTGTTTCATGTCATAATTGTAAGTCATCATTTCAGTATAGTATGTTATGTTTTAAGTGCAGCAGAATCAACTTTATTAACTGGTTCTTCACCTGGCTTTGGATTATCTTTTATGTCTAAATCAGTCCAATCAGTTCCTGGGCCAGTGTAATTGTACAATGGCAAATGTTTATCTTAAGAAAATGGAGCCCACGGAAATCCGGTTATAGATTTTTTAATGTCTCCTAAGCAAAAATAAGTTGTAGGGTAGTTGATATTTATTAAAGACATTTTTTGTGATTTTTATTTAAGAGGTGTGAAAATTAATAACATGTATATAATTAACAAGTCTACTACATTAACAGTATTTGTTCAAAGTACTTACTTGATTTAAGGCATCATATAAACTTTCATATAAATTCTCTAAATTTAACAATATAACTGTATTACCAGTTTCCATACAAACTTTAATTCTGTTGATGTTGCGACAGACCTGGGTCAATTACAAATAAAAGATAGCTTGCCAGGCAAGGTAATAAACGCCCACTGGCAGTACAGGTCATGAAAAAAAAATCTGGAGATCTGCCTTAAAAATCGGGATATCTGCCTTAAAAATCGGGATATCTGCCTTAAAAATCGAGATTGGGTGAAAAATCGGGAGATTGGGTGAAAAATCGGTAGATTTTTTTTCAAAGCATGTAAATTCACATTTTGAAAACATGGATATAATGTTGTTCCTAGCCATCTAAATTAAATAATTATTTTTCTAAAATTGTAATCCACGACTTTTCTCCATCATTAAATGCACAGAATGAAAGGAAAAGTAATTTTCCTAAAGCAAGCTCACGAAATATTGAACTGAATTGGCCGCTTCCATTTTGACATTTTGATATCGAAAGTAGCCTGTTTTGCAGGCAATAAAGGTTTGTTAACATGCTACAGTCGTCACGCATGAAAATCTACCGATAATACAAATGAATTCTGAAACAATGTCTATGTTATTTATGAATCACATAGAATTGAAGATTATCATAAACTATCGCGAAGACTATTAAAATTTCGTTTTTGGTCAAAACAAGGCTACCGTAAAATTAATCATTAAAAGCGAAAGTAGACTGTACCTGATGTTGTTATGAAAACATTACCAGGTGTAAAAAGGGATCAAATTATCATCTTAATAGGCGGACTAATTAATCAGGCAATGATAATACTATTACGGGATGAGATTAACGCGTGTCACGGGAAATTAAAATACAAGTAAAGAATATTTAATTGATTTTTGGTAAAGAATTTTAACACTGAAAACGGTAGGCGCTGTGAAAAATATGGTTACGAAAAGAAAAAAAATCGGTAGATTTGGGTCTCCCGGAGGTAGATCGGGAGAGAGCATTCAAAAGCAGTAGAAACCCGACAAAATTGGTAGAGTACACATGTATGAATAAACATTCAGTGATCACACCTATTTCACCCAATTCCATTGAAAATTGCCGTCTTATCAATTCCAATGCTCATGCCAAGTTTCTTATAGCTTCTATTGCATTCACAATAAAATTTTGATGCAATTTTAATAAATCAAGGGCAATAACTCAAAAAACCATTTAACGAAAAATCCCGTCTCATCAATTCCATTGCTCACACCAAGTTTCTTGTAGCTTCTATTGCACTCACAACAAAATTTTGACGTGATTTTACTAAGTCAATGGCAATAACTCCAAAACCGTTCATCAAACAAATTGTCAAATTTTAACTTGACCACTGTTTTATCAATTTAAATGCTCACACCAAGTTTCCATCAAATCCATAGAAAACTGTAGCTTCTATTGTGTCTACAACAAATATAGGAGGAGGGGCTATAACTCAAAAACCGTTCATTGATAAAATCATCAAAATCAAACTTGACCGCCGTCTTATCAATTCCAATGCTCTCAGTAATTATTCACTATCTTTTTTTAAAAATTCATGTGAATGAAAAAATTAACAAAACCAAACTCAAATGAAAACTGAAAAAGTGTGTGAAAATAACATTTGTCGAACACAGGTACAAGTATACATTTCAAATTATAGCTAGTTTGTTTTAAATACAGTCAGAATTTCACTTACTTGTGTATATTCCTGGTCTCTTGGAAAACTTGAACCAAATATTGTTTGAACACGATGCTTTTGTAATATTTGTTCTTGTAAAATACCTAAAGCACCATAGTTTTCTGTCAGCAGAAGCAGATATCTGCTATCACTAAAACACATGATTATTAAGACCATTTTTATTCATTACATACAAGATAGCTTTCCAGGCAAGGTAACATACGCCCAATGGCTTCATTGAATTTGAAAAATAAATTGAGCAATAATTCAAAAAACATTCAGTAAATGAATAATGAAGTCAAGGGCAAAAACTCAAAAAAAATCGTCAAATTCAAACTTGACCACCATCTTATCTATTTCAATACTCATATCAAGTTTCATAAAATCTATTAAAAAACTGTAGCTTATTTTGCACCCACAAACATTTTTGATGCAATTTTACTAAGTCAAGGGCAATAACTCAAAAACCATTCATTAAAAAAAGTCGGAAATTCAAACTTGACTAATGTCTTATCAATTCTGATGCTTACACTAAGTTCAATCAAAATCCTTTGAAAATTAAAGCTTCTTATTGCAACCACAATAGAATTTTGACGTAATTTCACTAACTCAAGGGCAATAACTTAAAACCGTTCATTGAAAAACTGTCAAATTCAAACTTGACTAATCAATTCCAATGCTCACACCAAGTTTCATGAAAATCCTCTGAAAATTGGATGACTTAATGCATCAACACTAAAATTATGACTAGATTTTACTAAGTCAAGGGCAATGACTCAAAAACTGTTCATCAAAAAAATTGTCAAATTCAAACCAGACCGCGTCTTATCAATTCCAATGCTCACACCTATTTCTATTGAACCCACAATAAAATTTTGATGCAATCTTACTAAGTCAAGGTCAATAACTCAAAAACCGTTCATTGAAAAATCTTAAAATTTGAACTTGACCGCCATCTTATCCATTCCAATGCTCACACCACGTTTCATTTAAATCTATTGAAAATTGTAGTTCTATTGTGAATGCAACAAATATAGAGGCAGGGGTAATAACTCAAAAACTGTTTATTGAAAAATCGTCCAAATCAAACTTGACCGCCATTTTATTGATTCCAATGGTCATACCAAGTTTCATTAAAATCCATAAACATGTGGTTGCCAAGATACGCCCACTTTAAAATATATTTTCTGTTTTAACACAGGCAAAAACTCTAAGATTATTTAGGTCTAATCCATGTTCTCGTCAATATAAATGTTCACACCACATTTCATTAGAATCAGATGAAAACTGTATTGTCAATCGCAATCAAAAGCTGCGTTTTGACTAAGTCAAGTGCAATAACTCAAAAACAGTATATCGAAATGTAAATTTCGAACTTGACCAAGATGACATCAACTTCAATGATCACACCAAATTTCATTCCAATCAGATGAAAACTGTTGTCTCTATCGTGTTTACAAGTCTATTTCGACGCAATTTGACCCTATTAACTCAAAAAACTTTCACCCAAAAATAGTCACGATCAAACTTGTCCAAGATCAATACAAATGATAACACCAAATTTCATTCAAATCAAATGGAAATTGTGATCTCTATCGCATTCACAAGCGAATTTTGAGGCGTTTTCAAAGTGCAAAAACTCAAAAACGTTTCATCAAAAAATCACCAATTTCGAACTTGTCCAAGATCTCATAATTATAAATGATCACAGCTTCATTTAAATCTGATGAAATCTGTAGTCTCTATCGCGTTCACAAGTCAATTTTGACGTGTTTTGGCTAAGTCAAGTGCAATAACTAAAAAACCATTCATTGAAAAAACGCCAATTTCGAACTTGTCCAAGATCTTATCAATATAAATGATCACAGCAAGTTTCATTCAAATCTGATGAAAACTGTAGTCTCTATCGCGTTCACAAGCCAATTTTGACACGTTTTGGCTAAGTCAAGTGCAATAACTCAAAAAACGTTCATCGAAAAATCGCCAATTTCGAACTTGTCCAAGATCTCATCAATATTAATGATCACAGAAAGTTTCATTTATATCCGATGAAAACTGTAGTCTCTATCGCGTTCACAAGCCAATTTTGACGCGTTTTGGCTAAGTCAAGTGCAATAACTCAAAAACCATTCATCGAAAAATTGCCAATTTCGAACTTGTCCAAGATCTCATCAATATAAATGATCACAGCAAGTTTCATTCAAATCCGACAAAAACTGTAGCCTCTATTGCGTTCACAAGCAATTGTGGACGGACGGACCGACGGACAGACAGGGGTGACGACAATTTGAGTAGCCATGACGTTATGACGTCATCATTTTAACAGTCTTTTTCTTTTTTGATTGTGATTGTGTTTTCACTCCCTGAGGAAGTGTGTTTTTATCCACAAGAAACGTTGGAGAATAAATGGTTTTTATTGGCAGAACTTAATTATCTTAATCTTCACACATTATAATGTGGGCGTATAAAAATTGTAGCTGCTATAGTGACTCCAACAAATATTGACGGACTGACAGACCGACAGACAGGGGCGATGACAATATACGTCCACATTTTTATGTGGGCGTATAAAAATATATCATACATTTTAGTTAAAATTGAAAAATAAATTGTATCCCAATTTACATTTTTGATTTTAGAAAATTGAAACGAAACTTACTCAAAAATTACACTCAACATTCTAACCCATTCCTTGCAGTTTTATGAATTTAAATTTTAGTCTTTGGTTTTGTGAATTATTATTTGTGAATTTTTCGGGCAACTTTTGGCATACGATTAAAGTCTACGCATGTAAATAGCTAATAGTGTTTATTCATTACCTTTGAGAACCTATTCCAAACAATCCAGCTTCTATTAATCCCAATGCACTACAATCAGGATCATTTTTATGAGGCTGAAAAAACATTAATAGTGATACACTCAATTTCCTTCAATATCATGGCATATTTCACCTTTTAAGATACTACTTCTGACAGTATAACTACAAATTCAACCAAATCATTAAAATTGTTAAAATTTATTACATTCACAAGCTTTAAAGTCTGTGGCCTCTATTACATATAGCCTTCACAATATAAAGCATTTTAAGTGTATCAAGGTTGAAACTCCAATACCCTTTGTTCAAAAGTATCAAAATTTTATGATAAAATGGATAGAAACTGTATCCTCTATTGTGTTATATATTTCATATAATTCTAGTACATTAAACCCAATCAAACCCAAATTTGAAATTGTCGAGATATCGGGTAATAGGAAGAAACTGTTGAAAACACCAGCTCTTATGAATGATGTTGTAACTATAGAAAGGAGTTAGCTCTTAGGTCCTGGTTCAAACTTAAGCACCTTGGAGAAAGATTTCCTCTTGCTCTTCATCCACGACCGGTGTCCGGTTTTAATTTATGAAGTATACACTTATCAAATGGGTATTTACAAAATCATCAATCATATTATAAGAAATGAAATTAACCTTTTCATCTGTTCTGACATTTTTCAAATTATTTTTGAAAACTTCTACAGCATCTATAGTATCTAGGCCACCAAAATTTCTCCTTATACAATGTTCAAGTTGATGCCAGCAGGGAGTTTTATCAAATTCCTCAGCAAATCCATACACCATCTTAACTAAACTGTAAAAATCTCTCAATCCAAAGAATTCTCTCTTTTTTTTTGCCTTTTCAAATATGATCAAGTATGATTTTGCTAAGTCAGGTAATACTGGAATTATTCTGGCATGTACTGATGGAGAGCTGGAGCATATACCACTAAAATGTATAATTTATAATAAATTGGTAAATACATATCCACACAGTTTTATTCAAATTGTGCTTTCTTGTAAATTTAAAGACTTCATTTTCAAAAAGAGTGGTAAACAAACCATTTTCAAAATATTTGGAAATTGATTTCTTTCTTGTTTACTATGAATCTGAAGTTAACAAATCAACATTTTGTTGTTTGTTGGTGCAAACATTTTTAGAGATCAAATCATTACAATTTAAATGTTAAAGAAAAACATGGAAGATGAAGAATGAACATAAAATTTAAAGATAGCTTGCCAGGCAAGGTAACATACGCCCACTGGCAGCATTGAATTTGAATAATAAATTGAGCAAGAACTCAAAAACATTCACTGAATATTGATGTGAAGTGCAATTTTATTAAGTCAAGGGCAATAACTCAAAATCATCAAATTCGAACTTGACTGCCATCATATCAATTTAAATGCTCACACCAAATTTTAAAGCAAAAATTTTGAAGCAATTTGTCAAGGACAATAACTAAAAAACGTTCATCGAAAAATTGTCAATTTTGAACCTGACTTATGTCTTATCAATTGCAATACTCATAACAAGTTTCATTAAAATCTATTGAAAATTGTAGCTTCTTTTGCACCCTCAAATAAATTTTTTACACAATTTTACTTTGTCAAGAGCAATTACTCATTAGCTGTTCATCAAAAAATCGTCAAATTGGAACTTGACCACCGCCTTATCAATTTCAATGCTCATACCAAGTTTCATCAAAATCCATTGAAAATTGTTACAATTGCACCTACAATTAGATATTGATGTGATTTTACTAAGTCAAAATCCATTGAAAATTGTAGCTTCTATTGCACCCACAATAAAATTTTGAAGCAATTTTACTAAGTCAAGAGCAATTACGGTACTCACAAGCCATGCATAGAAATTGGTTACATTTCAACTTGATGGCATCTTATACATTCCAATGAAAATTGTTGCTTCAATTGCACCTACAATTACATATTGATGCGATTTTACTAAGTCAAAATCCATTGAAAATTGTAGCTTCTATTGCACCCACAATAAAATTTTGAAGCAATTTTACTAAGTCAAGAGCAATTACTCGCAAGCCATGCATAGAAAATTGGTTACATTTCAACTTGATGGTATCTTATACATTCCAATGAAAATTGTTGCTTCAATTGCACCTACAATTACATATTGATGCGATTTTACTAAGTCAAAATCCATTGAAAATTGTAGCTTCTATTGCACCCACAATAAAATTTTGAAGCAATTTTACTAAGTCAAGAGCAATTACTCGCAAGCCATGCATAGAAAATTGGTTACATTTCAACTTGATGGCATCTTATACATTCCAATGAAAATTGTTGCTTCAATTGCACCTACAATTAAATATTGATGCGATTTTACCAAGTCAAGGACATAACTAAAAAATCGTTCATCGAAAAATTGTCAATTTCAACTCGACTGCCGTCTAATCAATTGCAATACTCATACCAAGTTTCATCAAAACTATTGAAAATTATAGCTTCTATTGTACAAGTCAAGGGAAATAACTAAAAAAAAGTGTTCATTGAAAAATCCTCAAATTCGAACTTGACCACCATCTTATCAATTTCAATGCTCACACCAAGTTTCATCAAAATCCAGTAGCCTCTATAGCACCCTCAATAAAATTTTGACGCAATTTTACTAAATCAAGGGATATAACTCGCAAACCATTCTTCGAAAAATAGTCATATTTGCACTTGACCACTGTCTTATCAATTCCAATGCTCATACCAAGTTTCATTAAGATCCATATAAAATTGTAGCTTCTATAGAGTTTACAAATGTTGACGGACCAAAAGACCAACGGACAGGGGCGGACAGGGGTGACCACAATATACGTCCACATATTCATGTGGCCGTATAAAAAAAAAATTCAAACTTGGCTATAAGAGCATTCATCAGTAGATATACCTGCTGCCATAAATAACGTAACAGAATCCGATAGATCCAAAAAACTTAGTTATTTTCCATAAAAAAGCAATTAATTAGTGAAAATCGCTTAATAAGGATTGTTTAATAATGAATCAGTTTTGCAAGTTTTCCAGATGTTACAGGGATTCTATTACTTTATGACACCAGGTAAGGTCTTTAACCATTCTTTAACACTTATATTTTATATCCAAGATGCAGTATCACTGCATTAATTGCTATTTAATCTTATTCATTATTGACTATACTATTAACTTAATACTTACTCTGCTGTATACATAAGTTCTTCATCGTCAGGAATTTCTCTTTGTACTGATATACCTCGATTCATTTTAGCTGGATCCAAAGCCCAATTTGAAATACCAATAAAACCAACCTGTAAAGTTTACTTTCAAACTTATTGACAATGGAAAATAATTTTCATTCAAAATAATGTTTTTCAATACTTTTATCTCTCAATCAAACTTCAAATTTACTTTAAAAGATAGCTTGTCAGGCATTATTACACCGACTGGCAGCACGGAATGTGTATAATCAATCAAGCAATATCTCAAAAAACATTAACTGAAAAATAAATTCCAATACTCAAACCATGTTAAATCAAAATCCTTCGAAAATTGAAGATACTACTGACTCACAAGTGAGTCACAAAGGCAGTCAACACAACTTAATGAGATTTTGTCAGAACAATCTCATTAAAATATCAAAACTTGTCAAATTCCAACTTATCTATTCCAATGCTCACACCAAGTTTTATCAAAATCTGTTATTGTAGCTTCTATTTCAACCACAATAAAATTTGGACCAATTTTATGAAGTCAAGGGCAATAACTCAAACAAGGGGTTGCCTAGAAGGTATGCCCACATTAAAGTATATTTCTGTTTAAACAGAGGCTAAAAGTCCAACAATATTTGAGCCTTGTTCAAAATCTCATTTATATACATGATCACACTAACAGATGAAAACTCAGTCAAGGGCATCAACTGAGTGTCAATGCTCACTGAAATTAATTGTTTTACATATTGGTCATTAAAATTTGAATGTGATGTCAGTTGTAAGCTTTTTATAATATCTAATACAATCACATCTTTATTTTTCAAATTATCAACTTACTTTCATGAAAGGTTCAGGTTTCTCATTTCCTTGGCAACCATCTTCTAGTAAAGGATGGAGCGTCTAAAAAACAGATAGTTTTAGTTGACGTTTTAAACAGTGTTTCTTTTTTATAACTGTAGATAACTATGTAGATTATTGTGAAGTTAATAGTATTGGGTTAATTTTCATAAAAGTCAAATATCTTGAGGATAAAACCATTTAAAATGATGCCCACTTAAATAAATAACTTCACAATAAAACTACATGTATCCTTCTGCTCTTTGTTTCATTTATTGAATGTCAAACATTCTATTTACAAAACCATTTGTTCTTGACACAGGCTTTAAATACAAAATACTCTACCTTCATGCACAGAACTCAAAGTGTATGAGAAGATAAGCAAATTCACTGAACAGATGCCAGAAATAAACTCATAAAAATTCTATAATATGAAAAGTGTAGACGGCTACAAGTTATCAATTAGAATGAAGAAAACTAACAATTTTGGGACCAGAAGTGAACATTAAAATTTATGTCAAAAATTACCTTTAAAGGCATTTTAGAAGAATCTTCTGCCAACCCAATTTCATCTAATACCACTGTAGCAACGAATGCATCAAGATTTTTATCTTTTTGTATTTTGGCACATTGATTGAAAGTACTCAATATGCCATCAGCAGTTGAAAGAGGACTACATTGAAATGAAACCATGTGGGTCTAAAACAGAAGAAGGTATATAATTTAAGCAATTGTTGTCCAGCTTTATATTTCAAATATAGAAAGATATCAATCATTTAAAAAATGTTAAATATTTCATTCTTCATACTCTTGGGATCGATTTGTTCGAGCAAATGGAATCAGGAATATAGTTACAATGGATAGAACCAACTGGACTACACAATACAGCACACAGACCAATAGCTGGCCAAAGGCTAACTATTTGTGTCTCAGCAAGTAATTCAAGGGGGGACAAGGGCCCAATATTGTGCATATCTACCTGTTTAAAATTTTTGAAGAATTCAGATCTGGATGAGTTGCCTTGCATGGCATCTGCTACTATAGTCTTAGCTAGTGACTTAGAGCTGCCAGGTTTACCAACCAGAAATAAAGGTATCCTTAGTTCCATGCAAACAACCATCAAGAAAATATTTTCCTTCAAGGCATGGTTTTTAGCAATATTTGTACCTAAATCAACATCCTCTAAGAAACTTTCTTGACATCTGAAAATAAAAAAAAAAAAAATGAACCCTGGTCTAAACATAAATATGGGTATATGGTAATTGGTATCAACATCAATGTTTAAATCCTAAGATAAAAGATAATACCTAGTTTATCTTCAAATATTTCATGAATGGAATACTTTGGGCATTTAGAACAACTTTAGTGTGCCTAGTATCATCAAGCATTGAAAGACGAGGACACGATATGATATGATACGTCTATTTTGACATGTAGTTGAGGTATCACAATATACCAATATATTGTGCCAACCTTTTACACAACATTTAATCTTGACAATAACACAATTAATGCTGCAAAATGGTGCCAGAAATGTCTACTTATTGTATTCTGATATGAATCTTCCTTACTCCTGTGTGGCCCATATTAAATCCAGAATAAGGCGCAAATAAACAAAGATAACGTGGTATCACTGCAGTAAAATCATCTTTTTGATATCAGTAACATCTCCTTCTCCAATCCATCTTTCTCAAAACTAATCATATTTTACATCAATAAAATAGAAATTGATTAAGCCATTAAGGGGGTTGACAACACTAAACCTATGTACAAAAAATAGACGATTTCAACCACTTCTTTTCCACCTATCTGAAATATTTAAATATCAATGGAAAGAGGGGACTTTCAGCTATCCAAAAATATAAAATTTATTTCTTTATGACATTTCAACTTTAAGAAATAGGGTATGAAAGATGAACTAAAAAAACGTCAATTATTCCCTTAAAATTAGCATATCTACTAGGCTATTTAATATAGAAGGTTGAAATTTTGCACAACGCAAGTCTACATGTATCTCTACAAAATTACGTTGGCTTTTTGGAAAATTTTGTTTTGTTTTGAAGATATTGATAGAAATCAAAATTTTGTGAGTGCATTTACGAAAAATTGAATTTTTAAAAAACTATTCATTTTATAAAAAAAAGCCAACGTAAAGTTATAGAGGACATCGTAAGCTTTAGCTGAAGCCAAAGTTTGTAAAAATCGGGTAAATTGTAAGCGAGATATGCTTTTGGAAAAAGGCAGTTTTTTTTCAACATTTTGCAAACACATGTAAACCTTACTAAATTAACGACCATGTTGTTGAAAGATTGTCTTTCATGCTGTAGAAATCTTTAAGCACCTTTTAGGCATCGATATGCACCGATATCCACACAATTGGAGTGCTAAAACAATGGATTAGCACATGTCAAAACACCCCTACCCACCAATCATAAAATTTTCTATGTTTACCTGTGACGTAAAGATTTATGGGACATCACGTGACTTCTGGATTCCCCCGATACACAAACTCTTACTTCGCGTGCCGATATTAACAATAACTGACCGGCAAACGTAGAGAATGTTTATTTAGCCGATGACGTTGTAATCACAAATGTCAACTGACAACGTAATTTGTACGTCTACATAGAGGAATACCCCGTTTTGTTCTATAAATAGATTATCTTCACGGACGGATATCAGACGAACTACTGAAGCGATTGAGCTAAAATTTTTACTAGATGTGTTTCTTTTAATGCCAAATAGAATGGATATAAACTTAATACGTTTCTTGATTGAAATACACTTCGAACGATAAGGTTGTCAACCCCCTTAAGCGATACTTTCACTTTTGATGTCACATGGGCTATTCATTCACATGAGGTCACTATCTAGTCACTGGTCGACGTAATTTCAATAATGAACTTTTATGTCATTGTCTCACAACAAGATCTGAATAAGGTCTATGGTCATTCATGTTACTTAACAGTCATAATCAAATACATTATACCTGTCAATAATTCTCTGATATTCTCTAATACCATTAGGTAAATAAAATGGTGGTTTAAAGGTTTTAATAATTTCCTTGTCAAATTCATCTCTTGACCTTAAACCTGATCTATAACACACAGCTAGAGCCAGTATCAAGGCTATGGTTATATCATTGACCTAAAACATTAAATAGGAAACAGATAAGGACAAAATAGTTCAAAATGAATATAATAATAGTTGAATGGATCTAGAATAATTTGTACAACTAAAGATTCAAAGCTTGTAATTTCCATTAATCTAGTGAAATGTAATATGATATATCACCAAGAAATACATTATGGAGATCTTTAGTAAATTAGTATTAACTATATCCCCATTTATAATGCTTCTTGGAAATGAAAAACTTAAGGTAATGTTCCATATATAAACTATGTAAATGCATGCAAGATTATCATGGTGTATATCTAGAAAAGGATCTGGTATCTGAATAAATAAAAGGCATCAGATAGCTACTGAATGAATTTCCAAATGTGAAAGTCCAACAAATCATTCCCAAAAGGCAAACACAAAATACACAATCAAACAAACCATTTTGTCTTCTTCTTCGTCTTCTTCTTTGTCTTCTTCTTCTTCTTCTGACTCATCATCATTATTTTCACCCTTAATCTTATCAAACAAATCTCCTTCAGCAGCTTGTTGTAGAAGCCAGCACATTACAGTTAGCGCTCTTTCTACATCTCGTAAACTTACAAAACTACATTCATTCTGAAATAGATGATATTATTCTTTTTCACTGTTACATTACAATCTTTTCAAATGGTTAAGGATTATAGACTTTAAAAGGTTAATTCATTTAAATCCCTATTCAAATTAAGGAACGACCTGAACACTTTTTCAGTTTATGGATGTATAAAAAGAAAAACTAGTGTTCACTGTATCAAATAACATAGCTGTTTATAAATAAGATTTTATATGTTTATACATCTATAAACTGAAAATTTCAGGTTTTCTTATAATCCAGTCAATTGGAATATATGTTTAAATATCTATCAAAATAACAACAGAAATAAATAAAAAAATTTTTTTTTTTCATATAGCGCAAATGAACAGATACTAGAAATAGAGACCACACAGAACAGCCAATCAGCAATAAGTAGGTCACCCTATTTATGGACAACAGTCTAAAAGTTGATACAGCCGCAATGTTGAAAGTACATTTCTTGAAGAAAATAAGTTCAGAATTTAGGATATTGTTGAAATTTGGAGTGTGCACATATGTAAGAATATAGCCTTATCATATAGTGAAGTGTCATATTTCAGAAAAAAATCTCCATAATCCACCATCTTGATTCAAGACAAAGAGGTAAATAATGTCAATCAAACTCATTAAAGGGTGAGGCTTATAGTTCCATTCTGTTTATAAAGACATAAACTGAATGCATGTGACCGCTGTCCAAAATTAAAATTAAAAAAAATTAAAGATTTAATTTAT